>VZUI01041692.1:0-15574 GCA_013401135.1 Cettia cetti
TCAGGGTTTGGACCCAGCAAAGGCCAGTGGCCTTTGGGCACTGACTTTTAACCTTGCTACTGTCAACATCCCCTGGATATCGGCATCTGCCATGGCCCATGCTGCTCATGTCAAGGGGCAGAGGGAGACCCAGTGGGTGAGAAAGCTGCTGCTCTCTCTGTGCCAAGCCCAGTGGGGGCTGTGTGTGCCTGGGTTGTCCCACAGGGAAAGGTTCCCTTTGGGAATACCAAGGGATTAACTGTTGGCTGTTCCATAGCTGGTGGCAGCTTTGGTGCTGGCTCTGGGGACAAGCCTGGGAGGGAGCGGGGGGCTCCTGGTGGCTCCCTCAGGGCCAGCCATGCAGTCTGAGTGTGCTCTTACCTGTGCTCCTCCAGGAAGCTCAAGGGCTTGGAATGAGCCAGCAGTTCACTGCCCAAATACTTTCTCACCAGCAACTCTCCCCAAGAACCCCTGAGGTGAGTATAACTGTGCTGAGATGGCTCGGAACCGTTTTGCAGTGGGGTTTAGGGAAGGCAAGTGCAGGAAGCCTGGAAGGGGGAAGCTGCTATGCCATGGGTCTCCTGTCTGCTCAGAAGGAGGAGTTGTGCCTCTGTGCCCTATTTTCCCCCAAAGGAGACTTCTCTCCTCTGTTAGCTCCACAAGGTCTTTGACAGGGACTCTGTAGAATTGTAACAAGAGCCTGACCTCAGAGGACCCTATTTAATTTCACTTTAACCCCAGGAATAAATGCACAAAGAACAAACCATGCTCAATGTAGCAGCTGATTTTCTAATGTAGCTGAATTTTGGAACTGATTCTCCATGAATGGACACCCATTTGTGCTGGGATCAGAAGCAATGTCTATGGGGTACTTTGGAATAGGAAGAGAATTCCTGACTAACAGCTGGATGTGAGCTTCCAGGTGCCCTTAGACAACAGGGGCACCTCCTGCATGGGCAGTTCCTGTATCTGCACTGACAGTTCCCAGTATGCAGACTCTGGGAACATCCTCTCAACCACAAGATCCACTGATGCACAGTATTCCTTTGGATTGGTTTGGGAAGCTCTGGCAAGTAGACGAAGGGCAAGTTCTCAAATGAGAACTCTGCTTGTCTCCCCCACTGGCCACAGTCTCATCTGCTGAGGCCTCACTCAGCTCAACACCTTTCCATTCACTCAGCCACTTGAGGCCCTTCCTTTCTCACCTTGGCACTCGTGGCCCTGCACTGCCTTGTTGATCTCCCCAGCTCTGTCTTCTGCTGCTTTTGTCTCCTTGATGTTCACCCCCTCAGCACAGCTTTTGCCTTCAGAGGACCCGTCTCTCTGCTTGCTGCTTTTCCCAGCTCTCTGGAGCCACCTCCCCTGCACCTTATTGGTCATCTGTGCTCTTTCCCTGCCTGTTCCTGCAGGCCCCAAGAGAAAAGCTTTCTGCCAGGCTGAACTCAAGCAATTTCCTGCTGCAGAAGCAGAGACAACATGAGGAGAAGTGCAGGGAGGTGCTGCATAGGCTTGAACAACTGGAGGAGAAGTGCAAGAAATCCAGCAGTGACCAGCAGCTGCAGTCTTTACTAGAAACCATCAGAAGGTGAGCATTTCCTCCTCCTCCTATGTTCCAAAGGCAACCTGCTTCCAGTTCTGGCACCTCAGAGGTGTTCTGGGTAAGGAGCTCACCTGCCCTACCATGTGTAGGCCTCATTGTGGCATCCGACCTCACCCTGTCAGCATTTTTCATGGTCTACTGTGACTCCCAAGGCTGTCTTGGGGATGGACAGCAATGGCGGATGGTAAGATTCCTCCCTCTTGCCATAATGCTGCTCTGAATTCTGTTCTTTGGGTGCCCTGTCCCAGTCACTGCTTTTCACTGAAGGAAGGCACATACCTGCCTTTCTTTCCCTTTGCCTCTGGAAGGAGGAGGTGTGAGGGAAAGGTCAATCTTCCTTTGCCTCCTGGCCACAGCTCCATCCTGGAGTGCCAAAGATGGGATAGGTGACTCTTCAGGCCTCTTCATTTTTCTGACTGAGCCTTGCCTCTGCAGTGACTGTGCAAAGCTGGAGAAGGTCAGGGGAAAGCTACAGTGCTGCTTTGGAAGCCTGGAGCGAGGAGCCTCGTGGCTGCGCCAGGAGAACACTGAGCAACTAAAGGAAGTGTCAGCCCAGGCAGAAAAGGCGGAGCAGCACAAGATGGAGGTTGGTTTTGAAAAGGAGACTGGTTTTCCATTAAAAACTCATATTTCCCTTTCTCTTAGAGTGAAGGACTTGGCAGCACTCGAGGGAGAACACCCATTGTTGCAGAGCGAGCTGGAAGTCAAGAGACAGACCTTGGAGGACTCTCAGCTTCAGGGTGATCTTCTGGAGCAGGAGAAGGATAATATTACCACAGCTCTGGAGAAGGTGTGGACATCTTATTCCTAATCAGCACCTATGGGAGAGGGAGTTGTGCCATCCAGATCAGCCCAGATGCCGTTTCTGGCAGTAGAAGACAGGGACACTGCTGTGCACACTTGGCTCAAGAGGGCACACACATTTGTTAGCCAGGGATATGCATGTTCATTTACATGACTCTGAACAATTTGTTGCTTTGGGCAGCCACAGAGTCTCTGAAACAGGCAACAGAGCTGGGGAAGGGTCTAGAGCACAGGTGTGATGAAGAGCAGCTGAGGGAGATGTGGGGTCTCAATCTGGAGAAAAGAAGGCTTGGGGACCTTCTTGCTCTCCACATCTCATGACAGGACTGTGGAGCCAGATGAGGGCTGGGCTCTGCTCCCAGGGAGTAAGGGATAGGACAAGAGGAAAAGGCCCCAACCTGTGCCAGGGGAGGTTTGGATTGGTTATTACAGGATAACTGTAATGGAGAGAATGGTTTGCTTCTTTTGGTTTCTGTTAGATAGTCTCAGTTTTGGAGTACTTTGTTAAATACATAGCAGAGGTTTTGTATTGAAGAAAAGAGCTCAAAAACATGGTTTAGTCCTCAGGCTTGGATACCAGCAAGGGCCATTAGTCACCTTCTTCATGTAAGAAAAATAAATGGCATTGTTGGTGTGAAGTGCTGCATATGGACAGTCTGCTTTGGTCACAACAGCCAGATGCCCATCAGTCACTAAAGGACTCCTCACCACAAGAACTGTTTCCCTGCCAAGCACCCCCTCCTTACAGGGAGCTGCTTTGAACACTGGAGGAGGTGACCCTGAGGTGGGGGTGGGGGGGGGGGGGGGGGGGGGGGGGGGGGGGGGGGGGGGGGGTGTTTGAGAAAGAGAAACCCTGTGTATTTTCACTTGCTTCAGTGAGCCAAATTGCTTTTGCTTAACCTTTCCTGAAAATATCCACCACTAGAATAAATCCTGATAGAAATTTTATTTGCCAAGTGGCAGTTGTGGAAGATGCAGTATTTTTGTGTGACAGCATAGAATTTGGGATAGGCATGTTTGTTGGAAAGGAGTGCCTGGTCCCAGGCAAGCCAGCAGGGCCTGACACAGCACTTGCAAGGGAACAGTGCCAGAGGTTTCTGGAGCCCAGGATCTCAGGGAAGCATAGGGCAGATGCTGTGAAACTCTGAGCCCAGAACACAAGTGCTCCTTGTCCTCTGGCTGACTCCAACGTGGCACTGGCTGCCTCTGCACAGATCTCTGAGGATGGGCTAGAGCTGTTACTTATCTCACTTCCAGGTTTCCCAGGAGCCAGAGCTGCTGGGCAGGGCTCTAGAGCAGCTGTGCCGGGAATCCTCTGTCCAAGCACACGCCCTGGCCCAGGGCTGCAGAGAGAAGGAGCTGCGGGGCCGGGAAAAGGCTGCCCTCAAGGGGCCACCAGCAGCCACAGAGCGGCACCTACGAGGCCTTTCCAAGCAGCTGGCAGAGACCAGGTAAAGGCAGGGAGTAGACCCTTCTCAGATGTTTTCACCTCCCCTGGGCAGAAAAAGGAAAAGTTTCAAACGGGGGGAAAAAAAAGAAAGAAAGAAAGAAAAAAAAAGGTTATTTTTCTAAAGCCAGCAAAGCTCTCCTCAGCCTTGGGCTCCTGTTTGTGCCTCTGGGCACACTCCTGTGGGAAGTCCAAAGCAAGCCAGCCCGGCTCTGAATTGAGTAGTAGTTAAATCATACAGATGTTGACTGAAACCTCAAGTTTCTTTCTGGGTTTGGTTCCATGTTGTCAGCGTTGAACATCCCTCATTCCTTACCAAGTAGCTTGACATGATCCTGATCTTCAGAAGTGAAACTTCATCTCCAGAATTCCAGGCTCTTCCCTCAGGATGTTGGGAGTAGGACACTGCCATTTAGGGTGAAGCCAGAGGCTCCTGCTGAAAATGTTGAGGGCCTTCTGCTTTTGAGCAGTCTTGTGAAGTGTGGGACATGACCTAGACCTGGTTTGAGAGCAGCAGGGAAAGCTCTTTGGAATTCTCAACAGTCTCTGGGTAATCTTGCTCACCATGGATGGGCACCCACCTCTCAAACCTGCCAAAGTCCCTTTGGACTGTCCCTCTTCCCTTGTAAAGAGGGACCTTTGTTGCCTGCTTAGCCAACAACAATGAAATAAAACTGGCAAGCCTATTCCTTGAGCTTCCAAGAGTTTAAACTGTAGGATACCAGTCTCTCTTTTCGGATAGTTCTTCTTCAGATAAAATTTGGTTGTGATTTTTTACAAATGCTGCCATGAACATGAGATTTTACTGTATCATCCAAAGTAATTCTGTAGTTTCTTAAATACAGGGTATCTTGGAAGTTTGCACCTTTATGTGCATTATCAAGAGCATTGAAAAGTCAGGAGGCAGCCATGACAAGAGTCCTGTCCCCCTGCAGAGCAGTTTGGAAGTGCTGATGAGAGAGGGGCTGTGAGCAGGGCCTGTGTGTGGGTATAGCTACCCAGTGTCATAGGTCAAGAACTGCAATTAAAGGCTTGGCTGTTGAGCTCAAATTGGGCTGGGCTGTCAGCAGTATGCCAGCCCATAAGTGAGGGTGGGCACTGCCTTGGAGGGCCCTGCTTTGCTCTTAAAATGGCACAAACGTGCCTTCTCTGTACAAGTTTCCATGTGACCCATTTTCCATGCTCAGGTGTGGGGGTCTTGAGCCACGTCGTACTGAAAATAGCTCCCTGTGGTCATGAGGAGTAAGAAACTCATTTCTCTCAATATTTGCAACCTCTAGGTCAGAGAACGAGGGTCTGGAATCCAGCCTGTCTGCTGCTCAGCAGCAGGTATCTCATCTAGAAATCAGCAGGAGCCATTTGGCTCGAGTACTCACAGTCACCAAGGAGGTGACAGAAGGTGAGGGCCTCATATGCTTTGTTTGTGGTGCTGTCCCAGCAGAAGCTGCTGGAAAGCCACCTCTGTCTGCAGGGCTTTTGAGAAGTGGTGGAGCTGGGGGCAGAGCCCTCCTACACTGACACTGAAAGGGCCTGAGGTCAGTTAAGTCAGTAAAGGCTCTGAATCTTGCTGTTGGGTGTATTTGCAGGGGAAGTGAAACGCCACCAACCTGAATTGGAAGCAAAGAGAGGTCTCAGGGGGCAGGAACGGGAAGAAATGGCACAACAGCTCTTGCAGGCAGAGCAGCGGTGTCATGATACCCTCAGACTTCAGGGAACAGCTCAGCATCTGGAAATAGACAAACTCCTGAAAGACCTGGTAGGGGACAATATGCTTCTGAATCGTCCAGGTCAGCTCTGTGGGCTGGTTTAGCACCAGCAGAGCCTGAAGGCATGAAAGGGCAGCACTACTCTGCCAGAGGCCTCCTGCTGCTGGGCAGCAGAGCCAGCAACTCGGACTTGGAGGCATGTGAAGACTCACAGTTGATACTAGGACAGTAAATGCAGCCATGGCTCCAGTTGGGTGTAAGGCAAGTTCCAAAGCAGGCTGGGTGGTGCCCAAAGTGTTGCAGCTGAAGGCAGGATGGTCCTGCAAGCCTCAGAGCAGATGCCAACACAGAACAGATGCCAACAGTGCTGTTGGCACTTGGTTCCTTTCTTTCTTTGTTTCCACAGACAGAGGGATTGGCTTTGGGCTGCAAGCAAATGGAATAGACCCCTTGTCCCTGGTCCTTCAGTCCTTGTGGCTGGGGTATCAGAGAGGAGAAGGTGACATCTCCTTTCCTGAAGGCTTGGACTCAATGCTTGGAAGGTCTTTCCCAATGGAAATGACTCTGTGTTTCTGTGACTCTATGAACCAGCTCATCCTCCTCCTCAATTCCCTCACAGGACATGGTTTCTGGAGGGCAGAAAGTGATGCCTGTGCTTTTTTTGGGTTGGGGTTCTGTGAGGGATGCAGCTTCACATTTTTCAATTAGAAGCTTTGCTGAGAATTTATCTTGAAGATTTTTTCTCCACTCCTCAGGCAAGTGAGCCTGAAAGGCACCATGCAGAGGTACAGGAGATGCTGGAACAATGGGAAAAAGAGAAGGCAGAGACAGAGTGGGAGCCCAAGAGGGTGCTGTTGGAGATGAGGCAGAAAGTGGCCACTCTGCAGGCTCAACAAGCAGAGGAATGAACAAGCTTTGAAAATGCCAAGAGAGAGGTGATGCTTGTGAAAGGAGAACTGGTGTGATTTTTGCAAGGCTGGAGATGTGGGAGATAGCAGGATATCAGGCTGTGTGGAGCATGTCCTCTGTCTTCTACATTGACTTTGGGAGCTAAAAAGTGAACAGAGAAATCTTTGGGACTGGGAATGAGACCCCTCATAGGAAGCCAGGTAGAAACATCAGCTTTCAGTTGAAATTTTTGTACTGCTCTTGTGTTCTGTTTTTTTTTTTAATACTTAGCTCAGAGTATCTTCAGTATTCTCTTACTGGTCCTCTTTTGATGTTTACTGATGGGTGTTTATAGCCCAACTTGTTCTGTAGGAACTTGTTTTGTGGGAACAGGGAGGATGCAGCAGGGATGCCGACAAAAGAAAACACTTTTGAGAGAATCCTCTGGAGTATTTCTGAATAGAGACCCAGAGATGTCTTCTGGGCTGTGTTTTAAGTCACTTCCTTCGAAGCTGTGTCTCCCCCAGGGCAGACAATGCCCCAGGGAAGCAGCAGCCAAGTGCCCTGAGAGATTGTGAGCCCATCAGTTTTTGCCTCTTGCCACACTGATGTTGCAGGAGAAGTGTGACGCCCTCTGCTCTTCTGTGCAGGTCTTGCTGGAAATGCAGAGGGATTGGAGAGCTGTCTTAGCAACATTGCTCCAAATTCGGAGAGAGTTAAGCCAAACCTGCCAGCAACTCCAAGAGCTCAGGCGGAGGGTGAAAGAGGAACGAGAGAAGGAGCAGGTAAGTCTGAGTAGGCAAGGAACAGAGTGCAGGGCAGTGACAAGGGCAAAAAAGGCAGCTCCTGGGAATGAGGAGACAAAGGAGCACAGAGTCTGGTGATCTCCAGAGCTCAGCCCCTCAAGGGAGGCTTGGAATGAAAGCAAAGTAGGTAGAAAAGCCAAAAGAAGTGGCTGAAGTAATGGGATTTTGAAAGAGAAAGTGGAAAGCAGACTGCCTGAGGGCAGGTCCCAAGAACTTGCTCTGCATTTTGTTGTCAGACCATCAAGACAAAGCTGCAAGCTGAGCTGCAGGAAGCCCAGAGTGAAATCCAGGCAGCAAAGAGGCTAAAGGAAGAACTAGTGAGTGTCAAAGAGGAAATGAATCTCCTCCTTGAGCAGAGGGAGGCTCTGCAAAAACAGGTGAGTGAAACAGCAGTGGCAGTGCAATTATCCAGTAGGTGCTTTATGACCTCTTTGCCTGTTTTCCATGGCAGAGCCGCAGCTCAAGAGGTGATCCCTGGGGCTGCCTCATGCTGTCAGCATGGCAGCTGCTCTGAAGGACACTCATGGGTCTGCTGAATCTCAGCTGCTGCCCTGGACAGCTGGGTTAGTCCTCTGGGCTCTTGACCAGCAACCATCAGCACAGATTTCTGCTGGCCTCTTCCTGCTAGCCTTGCTTTTGAGGTGCTTTTCCAGATGCCCTCGGGGACCCAATGAGAGTTCAAAACAAGTTGGCCATATCCATTGTGAATTTGGTCCTTTCAGGACAGGGACAAATGGAAAGTTGTCCTTTGCCTTTCCTCACAGTGTCTGCTGTGGCTGACATGGACAGGCTGCAGCCTCTGACTACTTTGCTCTGTTTGACTTGAGGTGGGAGAGCTGACATCTTGGCTGGCAGCCTCCAGAGAGTGCCAGAAACTGACTGTCCACAAAGCTCAGCAAGATAGGAGTGAGGCACTAGAGAGGGAAAAAGCCAGGTGGGACCCTGCATTGTGATGAATGGATTCCCTCTTTCTGATCTTTGCATCTGCCAGCATTTCCAAAGTGGCAGAGTTCTGAACTGTCCATACAGATGTGTTTCATTCTCTGCATGTTGTGCTTCATTTCTTTGGAGCCTTCAGTTTTCCTGGGGACAAAGGTGCTTGGAGTAGCTCTTTCCCCCTGGGGGTTGTTCTGTTGTTAGGTCAGTGTCTTAACCCTGCCCAAGCTGCAGTGTAAGGAGCTGGAGACATCCATCAGCTCCACCTTGGGCCTGGTAACTTGAGCCCTTTGGGAGCTGGATCAGCCTGGCATCCCGATTCCTTTGCTTGGCAGAACAATCTTACACCCGTGATTTCTGATCTATGCCAGATTCCCCTCTGAGGAGGCCGAGGGGCACAAATCTCCCATAGTCATCTGTTGCCTTGTTCTGCAGGCCAACTCTAACTCTGGAAGAGAAGGAACTGAGCCTCAGAAGTCTGGAAGAAAACCTGGCCTCGATCAAAGAGGTGTCTCAGCTTCATTCTGCTCTTCACCAGAGTGAGCAGCTCCTCTCAGACCGCATAGGAGAACTGCAGGATCTCAACACCCAGGTAACCTGTGCACTGGCATCCTCTTCTCCAGGGACACACAACACCACGTTCAGCTTCACCTTGGACGTCCCAAGTGCTTCCCTCTCCCAGCAGCATCCACTGCTGCTGTGTTCTGCCCAGGGTTGCTGTTGCACCCTGAGGCCAAGGTTAGCTCTGGTGTCTCCTGATGAGGTTTTCCCCTGTTCTCTCCTGGGTCCCAGCAGGAACTCCCAGAGGAGAAGCAGGGGCAGACTTCTTTGGTGCTCCTCCATCCCTCTTACCAGTGTTGTCTCAGGCAGAGTTTGTGCCTGGCTGGGCACTGAGCAGTGTGGGGACACAGGTGTGGTTATGGCAGGCTGAGGAGGGCTCTTCCAGCCCAGCCAGTTCATCCAGTGTTTGGAGCTGCCCCACCAAGGATGCCCATTGCCTCCCTTTTTTTTTTTGTTTGGCCTTTGTCTCCATTGGAATCCTTGGCTTTGCCCCTTCTGTGTCCAGTGTGGTTTTGCTTGAAGTTGTTTCTCCTTCGTTCCTCACCCTCCTGCCTGCTCTGCTGCCTCAGGAGCAGCCCTGCCCCTGAGGCTGTGTGCGTTCCTGTTCCAGATCCGCTCCCTGCAGGAAGCAGTGCAGGAGAAGGATGCTGCCCAGGCAACTCGAGAGGAGCAGCCGCTGCAGGAACTAGAGGAGTCCCGAGCAGGCGAGCAGCGCTTGAGGGAAGCAGTGCAGGTGCTGCAGGCTGAGGCCTCTGAGCTGCGCTTGAGGCTCCGTAGCTCAGAGGACAGTGCAGAGGCCTTGGCCACACAGCATCAACAGCCCAGCGGTGGCCACTGCAAAGCTCAGGCCCAGCTGGACAAACTGCTCTTGTCTGTCCACTGCATGATCAGAGACAGCAGCAACTTGGTCACTTGGAGCTCAGGCAAGTGTGGCAGGCTGGGCTAGCACGTGTGCAGAGAGTGTGGGAGAGCAGGTGGCGTGACCAGTGCTTCGTGGTCTGCCTGGTATGACAGGCTCAGCCTTTCAGTTTAGGCTGACTCCAGCCTTAGGGAGTTCTGGCGGCCTGACATCCCTGCAGCGTCACAAGGCCGTGTTTGTACGGGGAGAAATGGTCAGCACCAGAAGGGAAAAGGGCCCGAGCCTGTCAAGCCACAGGGCCCGTGCAGTCGTCCTTGGGGCAGTGCTGGCATCAGTGCTCATCAAATGAACGCCAGCCTGTGTGACACAGGTCCTGCTGGAAGGGGAGCTCTAGGACAGTGACAAAGGCACTGACACCTTCTGGCTAGAAAGAGGCCTTGTTTGTTGGAGACCCTGGGATTAAATCTTGAACCAGAATGTCTTCTCTTTTCAGAAAAGGGTCATGTTGTGAGCCTAACTGCTTCTCAGGCCAGGGGTGTCCCCGTAGAGCTCACGGTGGACAGAGTGGTAGCAGCCCTGCAAGACCTGTGGCAGCACCTGGAGCATTCCCAGAAAGATCTGGTAACGTGTGCCCAGTGCACCCAGAAATCCTGTCCTGCTGCTGGGCTGCTGGGCAGGCAGAGCGCCGATGCCAGGCTGGGTGGCAGTCCTTGTAGGGGGCGTGGCTCACTGCCAAGGGGGAGGAAGGAGGATCACAATCACATCTACCAGTTCTGCCCAGCTGCCCTCTCCCATCTGGGCTACTTCTGCCTTAGTGTTTGTAGCCCTTTGTCTCCTGCCAGCAGTGCCCTGTGAGGTGATTCTGCCCCTCTTACCTCTTCCAGAAGGATGCCAGGAAGAAGATTCAGGCCTTGAAGCTGAAGCTGAGCACAACACAGGCTCAGAGGGACTATTTCAGTGCCCGCAATCAGGAGCTGCAAAAACAGCTGGCTGAAAGACAGGAAGGTACAGCTTCTCCTCTCCCACCCACTGCCCCCTCCTGTCTCACCAGTGGGGATCTCTGATGCCATGCCGAGCAAAACTGCAGTGCCCAGAGATAGGAGAGGAGAAAAACTACCCGCAGGAGACTTGTCCATAACAGTGTCGGTGAAAGCTTTTTTTATGGAGACAGATGCCGTGGCTGGCTACGAGTGATCACCTGCAGAGGTGGTGCCTTTCAGATGCCGTGTCTCTGCCAAGGAACTGTAGCTGGATGCCTTGGCTTGATTCCTCCAAACTCCAGGCCATCCCAGAGCCTCCAGGCTCTTGGCCTGTCTCTAGCAGGGCTGGACAGGCTCCTCCCAGCTCCATTCTCTCTCTCTCTTTGACTGCCTATTCTGCATAAGCCTAAAAGCAAACACACTTTCCTATTCCTTTTCGTCCTTTTTTTTTTCCTCTGCCCAGAACTTTCCCTCATCTCTGTCAGCTGTGGAAGCCCTTCTGGGCTTAGGGCCCGGCAAACACAGCCAGGCAGAGATGCAGGACGCACGTCAGTTTGCCTTTGCTTTGCTTTACCCCTTCTCCCCCTTCCCTGGTGCAGTGATGTGGGGGGAAGAACTGCACAAGAACTCTCTAGAAACTGCCCTGAAGGAAGAGACCACAGCAAGAAAGGAAGAGGCTATGACTTCTCATCAGGAGGTGGCATCTCTCCAGAGGAAACTGGAGAACACAGAGAAGGAAAGAAAGGATGTGCTGGTGAGAGTGGCAGATGTCATGAAGGGCCATTTCTTTGCTGTTTTGGGGCCTTCTCTTGCTATCACTAAGGAGCACCTTTCTCCAGTTTAACTTTCCTAATTGTATTCTTCTGAATAAGGAGGAAAAGATGTCACAGTCATGTCAAACCCAGTCCAGCCTGAGGCTGCTGATTTTCCTCCCTACTGGAGCTTTCTGCCCTTGAAGCTGTAGTTCTCAGTGTCCACACTTGGAGCTCTATTCCTCCCCAAAAGAACACCTGAGCAGGGCTCCAAGAGGTTGAGGAAGGGCAGAAAGGAACCTGGGACAGGCTGGGGGAGCTGGGAAAGATGCAGCAACAAGGAGGATCCAAGAAAGATCTGCAGTCTCTTGGGAAGAGGCAGGGAGAGAGGGGCAGCCCATGCCTGCCCCTGTGGCTGGAGTTCAGATCTGGTACGAAAAGCAAACAGAGATGCAATCACTGACTCTTTTTCTCCCTGTTTTGGAGCATGAATGGGACAGTCTGCAGGCAAATAAAGAAAAACTGGAGTGTCAGATCCAACTTCTGGAAGAATCAGTCACAGCCTCTGAAACCCGGGCAAATGCAGCCATAGATGGGAATCGTTCCCTTCAAGAAGAACTGCAGACTATAAGGTCCATCTTTCAAATTAAAAAAGAAAAACTCGAAACACAGGAAAAGGAAATGGAGATGCTCCAGAAAGAGGCAGCAGAGGCCAAAGCTTTGCAGGAGCATCTCACTCGTATGACTGCCAACCTGTCAGAGAGGGAGAGAGAAATCAAGTTGTACCAGGAGCAGATAAGAATGCTGGAAAAGGAGAATTTAATGCACGTAACTTCCTTGCGAAGGAAGGAAGTAAATCAAATGAGAAGGGAAGCTGAGAGGGAAGCCATGAGGGAAGAGCTGGAGCATGTGGCTGGTGCTTTGAAGCAGAGAGAGAATGGAGAACTTGAATGGAGAAAGAAGGCTCAAGCCCTGAGTGCTGCCCTTGCCAAGAGTGAAATGTCCAAAGGGACTCTAAGGAAAAAATTAACCACCCTGCAGAGAACAGGTCCTGGCAGGAACATGGAGAGGTCTTGTCTGCAGGTAGGCACTGGGTTTGATCTTCAGTCCACTCAAACATCCCTGAAAGATTCCAATGCTGTTTCCCATCATGAGGTGGGAATATCTGTCCCTGTCATTCCATGGCCTGCTTGTGCAGAGCAGTCAGGGCTGCAACAGGCAGCCTTGTCTGGCTGACTGACTGCAGCCAGAGGACACTGGCCTGCGGGAAGGTTTCCTGCCACCCCGGCAACCACTGACACAACTCTGGAGCTTGCTGCTCAAATCAGCTCCAGTCCAAAAGCTGGGCATGGGGAGCTGCTTCTCCTGTGCCTAGGCAAGGGTAGGCAACACGTGGGGGTTTGGATTTGGCATAGAAAGGAATGGAGCAGCTGACCCAAGTGATGGACTAAACTGAGCAGAGTTTTGTACCAAGGGCTGAACTGCAGCTGCACTGCTGGTGCTTGGAGGATGCTTCCAGAGATGCCGAGTTCTGAGGGACAGTTTTCTGATGCTTTCAAAGAATGGAATCATCTCCTCTCTGAATACCCAGAAGGCTGTTGGAGCAGAAGGAAAGTGGCCATCACAGCCCTCAAGGAAAGGCCTGGAATGTGTGCTGAGTCGGCTTGCATCATCAGAAGAGAAGACAGAGTGGAGTCAACTCCATGCTGAGCCCAGCAGGAATCTTGGGCAGGTAAAATGGGCTTTCGCTGCCTCTGCAAAGCCTCAGGCTCCTCTGGAACATGACACATTTCCCCAAGCAGCACTTTGGAGTCCTCTGCTTGTTTCCTTCCCTCTCCCACTCCCCACTGTAGGCACACACTTGTATTTTCTCTATCTTGAGGCTCCTCGTGGCCCTCACAAATGCACCTTCACTCCGCTATCCCCCTCCTTGCCTCAGGGTCTCCCAGACACACACTTGACTCTCTTCCAGAGCCCACAACAAGTGCTTTATGACCCCAATGTTCTCTGGTGCAATTAAGGGTCTCTGGAAGAGACACCTCCTTGCCTTGATGTCCAGAGGTCCTTTTGCTCCATGTGACCCTTTCTCCCACCCTGAGTGCAGGTGGAACATCAACGGAGGAGTCGGAAGGAACGTGGGAGGCGTCAGGAAAGGGAGAGTTTGCTCTCTGTGCATGGGGCTTCCAAGAAGCTCAAGTAGAAGAAGAGTTCCTCAGTGCCTTGGGTAAGTAGCAGCCCTCCTGCTGAAGCACTGCCCATGGAAAAGGGGTCAGTGCCCTGAGCTCTGCTCAGATGCAGCCGGAGGGGAGCCTCTTCCTTCCCCTCCTACAAGGACAAAGTGTTTGCCAGGGCTGGAGTTGGGGGCTGTGTCTGCCCTGACAGCCAACACCGTGGGGCTGCAGGTGCTCCTAAAGTGTGGGCTTGTCTGAGCTGGGCCTTTGTGCCTGTTTCAGGTGTGCCCGCTGCGTTTGCAGCTGGCCCAAGACCAACACAAGCACCATCAGGATGACATGGAGAGCTGTGCAGGAACCAGCCAGGAGCTGTCCTGTTCCTCAGCAACTGCCAGCCATCACTTTGTAATAAAGAGTTTTTTCAGCAACAAATTAGATTCAGTTTTTCACTGGCACAATGAGGCTCTTGCAAGCTGCTGTGTGATTTCACCACTTGAGGCCAGAGCTGTCCCTGAGACAAGAGATGGGAATTTGAGCTGTTACCAAACTGCTTCTGGCCTCAGATTTCTGGCTGGGACCCAGGAGAGAACAGGGGAAAACCTCATCAGGAGGCACTACCAGAGCCAGCCTTAGATTCAGGGGGCAGCAGCAGAACATGGCAGCAGTGGATGCTGCTGGAAGAGGGAAGCACTTGGGGCCTCCAAGCTGAAGGTAGTGTTGTGTGTCCCTGGAGAAGAGGATGCCAGTGCACAGGTGCCCTGACTGCTGAGCTCCTGCAGTCCTGTGCTCTGAGTGGAGCTGCTTGGCCTGCTGAGGAGCAGAATGAAGCTGAGAGGCCTGGTTGATCTGGCACCATGTCCCTCCAGCTGCTGAGGGTACAGGAGCTCCAAGCCACTCACTCGTGGAACCAAGGGGCCACTGTGACATTGTGGGGTCTTGTGGAAGAAAGGGGCCGTAGTGACACAGCAGGGCCTCATGGGAAAAAATGGGCCTAGGAAACCCCTGTCATGCTGTGGAACCTCATGGAACCAAGGGGCTATTGTAACATGCTTTTTCAAACCAAGGAGACCATTGTGACATGATGGAAGATGATTGAAGAAGCAGCCATGGCTGCATGGAACCAAGGATCCATTGTGACACTACAAAACCAGGGATTCCATTGTGACACGACAGAACATCATGGAGTCAAGGGTCCATTGTGACACAACAGAACCTCATAGAACCAAAGGGTCATTGTGACTGCCACGTGAAAAGGAGAGCCTCCATTGACCCTTAGTGTGGGGAAATTTACTCACCCCTTAGTTTTGAATATGTCTGTCAGAGCCCCAGGAAAGCCAAGACTCTTGTGCCCAACCACTCTGTCAGTGTCCTCTTAGGGGGATCCTTCATTGAGCAGTCCTGCTGGTTTGGGGGGCTGTTTGACTAACTTAGGGAAACGCCAACAGCACAACGGAGACCCCTCAGCAGCTCCACCCCTTTATTAGCGTGTGTTCCCTGCTGCCAGTGACTGCCAGCACTTGGGAAGGACTCACACTGACAGTTTATGGATTAACATCCTTTATTAATATAAAATCATGACATGTTTAGTTTCAAGGACTGTCAGTGATAATATCTGACTGTAAAATTGCACTCAAAGGAGTACAGAGACAAGCTCTAATCACCAATAAAACAATCAGTGTTGTTATAAATGCTCAAGCTGTCCAATTAGCCGATAAAAAAACCAACTCAAAACTAAGTCTAATATAACAGCAATTTAATTGTAGCAATTTAGCAGCTTAAATGTATAATAATAATAAATGTTATAATCTGGTTCCAATAATAGTGTGTAGGCAAAAAAACCGCGCGGGGGTACAGGGCCAGGATTTGGGTCCCGCCGCATACCGATGAGACACCCCAAGATTAACCCTTTTATTTTCTCCATCTTCGCCCTTCACCACCCATTTTCGATTCGTAATTTTTCTTATCTCCACCCATCATCATCTTCATTACGCATGCTCCACCATCCTCTTTCCGGGGGTCTCCCCACCTTTGGGGGTCGCAGTGAGTAAGGCTCATCATCTTCCTCACGTGTCCTTTCAATGACTT
>VZUI01041693.1:0-87136 GCA_013401135.1 Cettia cetti
AGGGACCCGCTCCCGGCCCTAGAGAGGGACCCGCTCCCGGCCCTAGAGAGGGACCCGCTCCCGGCCCTAGAGAGGGACCCGCTCCCGGCCCTAGAGAGGGAGCCGCTCCCGGCCCTAGACAGGGACCCGCTCCCGGCCCTGGAGAGGGAGCCGCTCCCGGCCCAAGCCCAGCAGAACCGTCGCTGTTCTCCCCGCTCCAGCGGCAACAGCATCAACATGCAAGGTACCGACAGCACTACTTTGGAGAGAACCGAGGCCACCAGAGATAAGCAGCCAGATGGGGGCTGAACATTTGAAAATCCTCTATTTAAGCTTTTCATCCAAACCGGGTTGTACTATTGGAGGAAATCACTTCACTAAATGTGTGCTATTCTTGATCCTTTTAGGAACAATAGTATAAGTTTCACGTAAAATCCATTTTCCTATTTAGGAGTAAGCACATCTGTTTATTTTAATCTGTAGAAAATATAGGAAACCTAATCTTGTAACAGCTTCTCTTTCAGCAAATATGAGAATCTGTTGTGATTTTGATAACTTGATTAAACACTACAGAAGGTATTAAAAGTCTTAAACATATGCCAGCAAATATAAAACCTAGGAATATACCTTACGGAAAAATAAGACTGGCATTGGTGTGTTCATTCTTGTCCCCTAGAGAGCTGTCCTACAACACTTGAGCAAGGATGCTGACATTTTAATGATATATCAGGTCTAAATTAATCTAACAAGCCTAAACTGCAGGTCAGGAAAAGCAGAGAAACCAGCTAAAAACAGCATCACCCCCAGCATGAGGGGAAGGGAGTGGGGACCCTCCTAAATGCAGTAGCCAAAGCATTGGGTAGAGGATGTGATGGTGGAAGCCTCAGGTGAGAATGCTCTGGCAGTTCAGGCTGACTGGTGTGCTCAGAACCCTGACTCCATGCTGCTGCCAAATGCAAAATATTTTCTCAGTAGAGCTCACATGCTCTAAAATACCTGGCCTGTCCACTGCCAGTGCTGATATTTGGGATCAGTCACTGGACCTGATTTTAAAACTCCTTGTTTTGTTTTTATTTTACCCAGTTAGTTCTTTCTTAGCAGTTTCAGTTCAGCAGCCCTCACTATGAGACCTGCTGACCCTGAATGTGTGCGTAGTAGTAATTAGACTGATACTAATAATGCTGCAAAATCTCAATGAGCAGAACTCTATTTTAAATTCAGTGTTGGGAAGATGGGGATATCTACAAATGGTATAAAATAACATTGAGAAATGCTCTATGGGCCATGTTTAAGGCTACAGCCAAGAAAGGGATATTTCTTAGTATGTTAGTAGATATTTCTTTATTTCTAGCTTTACTGCAATAATTGCTATTGATCTTAGACAAACTGTATGAATACTTTGGGATTCAGTTCCCAAATGAAGAATTTTTTCCTTATGCTTCATTATTTGTATTGCGATTTTAAAGTTCACTGGTGTGTTCTTACAATGCTTCCGATACAATTAAAAATATTGTATCTTTTTGGTTTGTTTTACAATTGATTGCTATTCTAGAAGCAAGTATATTTAAGCAAGAGACAAGAAAATATTGTGTAGAATTATGTGTATTCGTGCTACAAAGGAGCAGGAAAGAAGTGGTTAAAGAGAGGGTAAAACTATTGTTAAGCCAATTCAAAGGGCTCTCAAGCCAGTGGGAGATGTGTGGATATATGCTTTTAGCACATTCCTCCCCATTTTTAGGCTTTTGTGGGGCAAAACTTTAGGTGAAATTATTCCTTTCCCCACAAGCTTTCTTCAAAGAGTTCTCAGATGCATACTCAGATATATCTAAGCAAAAATTATTCTTCTTAAACTGTATCCTTTTATTGGCAATTAGAAAGGAAATAGTCTATTTCATGGGAGTAACAATTTCTCTGTCATGCCAGAATGCTCAGCTGAGAATCACTGGAGAAGTACAAAGCATTATTTAATGCTCCATGCCATGAAGTGAACTTACGCCTACTGGGACTAAGGTCCATAAACGGATGTGGGATTTAGATACATTTTATTGAGTTAATCTTTGCTGGTCAGCAGAAAATATTTGTAATGGGGTTTCCTGACAGACAAAAGAGCAATTTTTTATCTTGTCAGAACATTGCACCACTTAGCTTTAGGCAATTTAAGTCCATGGTGCTGTTGAAGTCAAAGCACTGTCCTTATTTCGTGTGGGCTGGAGGTCTAACCTTGTGCAGAAGGTTAGCAAGTGTTCAGTGCTCGTCACCTCCCAGCACGTGAGTGCTGCATGTGGGACACTTGGAATCGACAGGGAAGGTCTTTGTGCCTTAGTGTAATATTGCAGAGAAACCTTTGTGCTGCTTCCTGTAGGAAAAGGTTCACTTAGGTGCAGCTCTGTACTCTTTCTACACCTGAATCTGACTTACAGATGCCTTTTTTTAGTGTGTGGGCATACTTGTCTGTTAATATAGATCCATGAGTAATTTTAGTCTTGGTATGAAAGGAAATGAGGCTTTCATGCTCATGCTTTTTCTATCCCAGCTGGCCCTTTTCCATATAATTTTAGCAGCTCTTGCCTGGTTTTGACAAAGGATTGAAACTCTTGGTTTCCTGTAAATTTATCCTATTTACATATTCGACATTGGGTATGGTGACAAAACCCAATAATTGTGCTGGCTGAGGAGGAGAGGGAGAGGACTGGGGATGTGGTTGTGTGTGGCAATGTCTTGCCTTGCCATGCCTGTGTGTGGTGCAGTTCTGCAGGTGGGGAGAGGTGCATGTGCACAGGATAGCAAGTTATCTGTACCTTTATTTTCCTACTTCACACTAGGTTTTGGTGTGACTTGGGAAATGACCCTGTAGATTGTGTCTTACTAGAACCTTAAATCTGGTGGTGGCTTAGAGAAAAAGCTGGGGTGGGTAAACTGGGCTGGGAATGGTGCAGGGGTTCAGGCTGTGGGTTGACATGAGGAAGGAACAGTTCTGCAGTATAATGCACTGGGCAGGACAAATTCCTGTTACCTGGGTGTAGGCGTATGCCAGCATCCAGCTGCCCTGTGTGGTTGCATTTGTGGATGCACACAGAGGAGAGTGTTCTAGCCTCTCATTTGCTGGTGCTCAGCACAGAGAAACACCTATGTGGGCAGGTCCTTCAGGATAGATCTCTGGTTTCTGACAGCAGTCCTGGCCTGGGGGAAAAAAAAGGAGGTATACTTCACAATTTCCAGAGCAGAGGGAATAACTTATCTTTGACTGATTTTATCCTTAATTCACTATATGAACCCAAGCCCTGCCCTGGGGATGTTAAAGGAGTATGTTTGATGTGTATCTGCCAGCTGAGAGCCCAGTCAGGCAAAGCAATGTCTAGGAAAGTCTCTACAAGAGCTTCTTTTTCCTTGTGGACTGCACAGAGTGACTGAGTGAACCTCTGTGCACAGACAGGTGAACAGGGAAAAATCAATAGTCCCTGAGGCCCAATCTCCTACCCCTTGTGGTAACTGATGTTGAGTGCTTGAGAGATGGCAAGAAAACATTGGAAAGGCCTTTACTGTACTTTGTAATGTGAGAAGCTCTTTCTTCCTGTTAAGCTAACGTTTGGCATGTGTCCAAAAGCCTGGAGTATCAACAGCCCTTGTGATGCTCACAGATGCTATTTTTATCCTTGTGTCTTTCTGATTCTCCTTTATGTGTTTCAAGTTCTGAATTGCAAGCAAAAAAAAAAAAAAAATGCTGTTTCCATCAGGGAATGTGCACAGCTGCTCCTCAGGGAAAGAAGCTGTCCTGGTGGTCTTGGCTGCATGGATCCAGCAGCTGTTCTGCACTAGGAGTGCTCCAGAGGTTCCTTGCAGGAGAAAAAGTTGAAGGAGGAAAGAAAGAGGAATAGTGCAGTGAATCCAGTGCAGTGCTCTGGATGACAGCAAGGATCAGGGTTACCATACCCTGGGGATGACTCAGTGTGTCAGTGGTAGAGTACAGAGAGGAGAAAATATGTTTCTTTCTGAATGTCCAGAATCTGTCCTTTTCAGCTCTCATGGAGCTGCTGGAGGACCATGACACAGATTGTGCCCATGCACTGGTGCTACTATTTAGGAGTTGGAGAATGAGGATCTGACATGCCTGGTTTTATAGATCACAACCTTCTCTACCTTAACCAATGTATTTCTCTTGTGTATTTCTTTTGCATTTACTTGTCTCTCAATTTATTCCCGTGACTTAAAGCCAAGACTGCTCAGAAAGGCTCTTGGTCTCACTTAGGTCTGTAAGCATTTTCATGATCAAAACTGGAATAACTTTGCATCCAAGCCTAAACCCTGGATCTTTCCCCTTGTGCCAGCTACACTTTGGTAACTCTGGGATCTGTTTGTTTATCTTGCCAAGCAGAGGCCTAGCAGGACAGAAATGCCTTCTGTTCTTGGTGATCTGCTCGTAGTTGCAGAGATCAGGAGAGCCAGGTGATATAAACCCTGCACGTGCAGCAGCAATTCATGCCCACTGCTTGGCTGTGAAGATTCTGCTCATCTCCGGATCTCCTGAGAATTTTATCTAATCCAGCAGTGATGTCATTGGCTTGAGGGCCTCTTTTTGTCTGCATTTTTGTTTATTTGTTTTGCTTTTTTTTTTCTCTCTCTTTTTTTTTTTTTTTTTTAACGATGTAATGGTCCTTGAATAACCTTGATGTCTTCACAGCTTTGAGATGACAACAAAAGTCCTTTGGCTAAGTTTGTCCTTTGATCTTCACTACTCACTCCTGCTTTTGGCAGTTTGTGTGGGAGTTCATGTGCGTCAACAGTGGCAGAATTGTTGTTTCCCTCTGCTGAAGGTGACCAAAAATGTTTTGCTTGTCCGTTAAGAAATCACTTTAAGCAGATCAGTGTAATGAGATTCTGGAGCCATATGGCACTGGAATTAGTGCCTTCTAGTGCAGGAACTGCATGTTGCAATTGCAACAGCGCTGTATGCTACAAGGAATTTCAGGAACAGAGATTTATTTCTGTGCTTATTCCTTTAACTCCTTGGGGTTTAAAACAATGCCTGGGATGTAGCCCTTTATTAAAAAAGGAGGGAGAGGAAGTTCTGGTCTGCTTTTTATTAGTTGGAAGAAAATAAATGAAAGGTTATAAAAAAGACTGGTTTCTGTTTTCTAGTTGAACACTGTTACCATTGCACCAAGAGTGCTCTGAAAAGAAACCTTTATGTCAGACTTCTGAAATGCTTTGTGGCTTATCAGATTCATGATCTGGGAGATGAGAAGGCAGAAGGAAGGTTATGCAAAATGAAAATGTGTTTCAGCATAGCTATCAAATATTAGTCCAAACATCAGATAAAACATCATGAAATAGAAAAATGCGAAGCTGGGGTTTTGAGAAAGAAATACGGATTATTTTCTTAGCTTCTGTGTGTATCAGTCCTTATAATGGCATTGGATTTAGATTACTTATTTCTTAGATTTGTGGAATACTGCATACATAGGTGAGGGGAGCTGCTGGTCTTCATGAATAAAAAAGATATCTTTTGCTGTTGGGTTTTTATGTTTTGTCGTTTCTAAAATGTTGGTGGATAAGAGAGGTAATTTTTTCAGTCTCTTCTACACTAAACTTTCTTAATGGTTCTTACAAAGCTCTGATGGAAAAATGGTGCCTGTTTCCCCTCAATTGCTTTAATGACTGTGTGGGGTAAGTTGCAAGCAGTGAGTGTTTTACAGTGTTTTCTAGCTGCCTCATTTACACATGCAGCAGAGGCAGACTTCTCTTCCTCCTTCCTCTGACACATAAATGCTGTTCCACAACTCAAATCTTGATTCTTCTCAAAAAATCATGTTCCTTGGGCTCAGCATCGTTGAGATCCAATGTGTTTGTTGCATTTTTCGTGCTTAACAGTGATACCAACCATCACAGGACTGCTTTTTGAGGCAGAAGCATCTTGTTTCATGTGAAGAGATATGGGGTTTAAATGGATTTAACTGAACTGACTTTAAATTTGTTGCCATCCTCTGGCCACAGAATCATGGCAGCAAACACTTTCCAGCAAGCATCAATTCCAAGGTGAACTGGTATTTCTAATGAAACTAGGAACTGGTGTAGTTCTGCAGGCTGGTTTGAGTAATGGCATCTGAGGGTATCTGGGTCATGGGTTGGGGGGTGGGTTTTTTTTTTCTTTCTTTCTTTTTGTTTTGTGGGGCTTTTGAAAATTTTTTGTTTCTGATGTCACTTTCTTACATTTCTTTACTTCCTTATTCATTGACAGACCAACCTGGATTACATGGCAATGTGTGCAATTCATGACCAGAAAATATCCTCCTCCTTAGATTTTTCCAAACATTTTTCTACGGTTGTTTGGAGTAGCAAGAAAGTAATGCCCTTCCATTCTGTGTTATTATGCAGAAGACCCAGGGAAGCATGCCTGCCATTTTCTGTACCTGTTCCCTGCACTACAACCTTCTGTATTCAAAGAGCAGTAACTTGCTTTCAAGCAGACTGGTACCTTTCAGCTAATGGAGGAAATTTGTGAATTCTCCATCATGCACACTCTGTGTGTGTTTGGTATCAGGTTACAATAAAGAATTCCTGCAAGGCAGCCCTCACTGCAGCCCCTGTGCAGATACAGCCAGACCAGTACAGAGGTCATTTGTGTGGTGGGAAACAGGGCAAGTCTCAGTGCTCCCATGTCAGGTTTTCCATATGTGTCAGGAGAAGCTAGCCCAGCTTGTGAATGGGATTGCAATGCAACTTACAACAGAGCAAACAGATCCTTCTGTCCATCCATTCCAGCCCTTGCATCACAGCATTCAGTCCCTAAGGTGACCCTTATGTGCCTTGTTGCTAAATGCATAGCAGCTGCAGGCATCTTATTTTTTGTGTCTGGAGCTGGATGATGGCAGTGGTACCCCAGGCAGCAGAGGTTTCTATTTAGCATTATGATGGATCAGGCTTTCCTAGGGAAAGACTGGGAAATTATTTTAGATCATTTCCTTGTTGTGTGCTGTGTGGCTACCTGTGTTTCCAAAGCTCACACCTAGGGCAGATTTCTTATTGCATCCACTTCTAGCATCAAGCCTCCCCCTTGGGTGGCAGCATATCACAGATCCTCCTGTTCCTAAGCCATGTGGATACCAGTGGGCAACAGGGTACACAAGGAAGGGTGGCAGACAGAAATGTATTTCTACAAATGCTGGATTCTCCCTCATTGTTTATCTCTGTGTGCAGGGTTGAAGCGCACACTTCATGCGTGTGCACACTTCATGTATATGTCAGACATGAATATATTGTCAGAAATGTTTATTTGCCATGGTATATCATGTTTGTCTGTGTAAGGAAGGGCACCTTGAGTCCCTGTAACGAAAGAAAAGAGGGAGGAAATGTTTAAAGATAAAACTGCAGTGTTGTGTTTCTAGTTTTCTTATCCCGTTGTGAAAGTTTTCTACAAAGTATTTCTGCCTTCTGTACCGCTGCTTTCCCTATCTGTAAAATATTGCTGTCCCCTAGGGATTCCTCCGTGGAAGCTCTAATACATATTTTACAAGTGCTAATTAATCAGGTTATTCAACTGCTCAGTACATCAACGTTCTCACTTTGCAGGCAGGGTTTTGGCAAAGGCAAAAGAGCAGGAGAGTGAGCAACTTCATGCCACATAGCAAATTTGGAGGTGAGGGTAGTAAAATCTTTTACCTTTAAGACTGGAAATGTCCTTTATAGCTTCATTTCATAAAAATAAGAGATTCTGAGACCCAGTTCTCAAGTCTGGTAGCTGTTTGACATGGCCAGTTTGTGTGTGCTAGGTTAGGAAGCTTAAACATCTCCCTGTGTGGCTGAGACAGCAGAGCTGGCAGGGGAGAAGCTGCAAGTTCATGGAATGGGAAAGAAGTAGGGGTGGGTGAGTTGACTGCAGTATATTTCAGCTTACAGGCGTTCAATGCAGTCCAGCCAGTTATTCAGCATTTTAGTAATGGCACCATAGGAGGCTTTTTTTCTCCTGAACGTCTTTGTCCTCTCTAGGTCATTCACTAATTTCGATTAATTAGCCTTTTGCTTTCCCACTGCACGTGTAGGGATCAGCTGTGATCTGAGCAGGCCAGGAGCTGAACAACACTGAATGCTCTGGCACAAGGTGAAGTGCCAACAGGTGTTGGTGACTGAGGCAGAGGAACGCAAAGGTTCTCAGTGTATGTGTAAAATCCTTGCAGGAAACTCTTTCTGTGCTCAGGTTACAGCAGTTGAGTTCTGGGGGCAGCTCAGCCCTGATTCATTGGGTTCTCACTATTCTTTGCACTGTCACCAGTGCTGGCCTTGTGCCTGTTATGCATCTCCTGTGCAGTCCCCTGCCGATCCTAGGGAAAGCTCCTTTTTAATTCACTGTATCAGGATTGAGTGCTCTCTGCTCTCAGTTCCCCAATAACTAGTTTCTTCATAAGGCTGTCTACAGTGATTTGTGTTATAGTAATTGTTAAATGGGAGAAAAAGTCAGCTAAGTATCCAGCCCCTTCAGAGGGGGATTTCTAAATGTATGCTTCAAATATCTGATTTTGGTGTCTAACTAATGGATCCAATTTCTTTGTTTAAAAAAAAATTAGTTGGGGAGTTGCACAGCTAGCAGAACATGTCTGCCAGCAATATTTCCCTTGTCCTCCATTTGCTACTCTGTTCATTTCGATTATCAGATCTTATGAGCAGGGACTGTGCACAGCAGCAGAGGGCTTTTCTGTACAGTTGCAGCCTCCCAGTGCCACTGCCAGACGTGTGAGTAATTGGTTGAGCAGCTCTGCAGAGCAGTCTCCTTGCACCGTCCAAGCTGAAATGCAGAAGTAAAAAATTCATTCTCAGAGATGAAGAATCATAAAATCATGAGCCTGAAAGGGACCAAAAATCATGAAGAAAAAGCTTTTCTCAAAGAAAAAGTCTTTGTGAACATTTCTGGCATGCTCATTAAGAGTAATTCTGTGATCTTGCAATGTGCTTCTGGGATCCTCTCTCTTCATTGTTGCTTATAAGACAGCTTTAAATTAATGATAAGGAAGCCATTCAGGGCATGGGCTGTGCTGAGGTTCACAGCTTTCATTCTGAATGAGAGATTAAAGTAAACTGATATTGAAAGCAAGGAGGGAGAGACAAACACAGTCAGTAAGCCTGTAAAAGTCTTAGCCAATTGCAATGGTGAACATCCTGCTGGCGAGGGTGACCTTGAATGAACTAAGTGGGATAAAGTCACCAGGCTGGACTGAAGGCTGAAGAATCAGGCTGGATTCCAGCAAACAGAGAGCAGATTCCTGACAAGAATCTCCTGAGCTGTGGCAATGGCTTCTCGGTGTCGGAAATGTGGACAACAGGTACCCAGGAATCTGCCTTTCACTGCTGTCCGGATAACAGAAGGAGAAATGAAATCTTATCATGATTTTATAGCAGGGTGCATTAGACTGGAGCGCATGGCAAAAAAAGGTATGTGCAGCATCTTTAAAGGAAATAATGGCATCTTTCGTAGTGGTAATTGCTTTGCATCCCCAGGCAGTTTGCAAAAGAGATTATATTCTTAATGTTTCTCTGAGGAGTCAGTGATAATTAAAGGCAAATGACTGGATTTGGGTATTAACTCAGGTGTGACTGCAGTATTTGACTTTGCTGTATATTTCTGGGATATCTGCCGTGATTTGCCCTAAAGGCGGTTAAAATGAATGTTAGACTCACTCTGAATAAATATTTATTTCATTCAGGTGTTAGACTCTTTTGGGTTTTCTGTATATTTCAGGAGTAGGTATCTGTTGTACATAGAAAATACTTTTTAAAAATAAATGTAAAGAGCTGGAGCAGTAGGTGTCATGACCCAGCTGAGCCTGTCACCCTGTGCTCCTAAATTACTATGTGGAAGGTCATTATCTTGCTGTCTGGTTTCTGGTAAAGATCCTGGCTTCACTGTATTCAGAAAGTTGCACAATGGAGCTTTTTGTGCTCTGTGTCAGCCCAGGTACAGGGCAGTATTCCACTCTCATGGGGTTGCTAGTGTAAGGTACTGGTGCCTAACAATTTGTGCTAACTGCGTGTTAACTCTGAAGTGGCGTGATGTAGTTGAAATCTAGACTGTTGACTGTCTATTCACATATCAAGATTGCTGAATCATAGAACATTTTTTCTCTGTGTCATTGAGAGGAAAAATTTTCAAAGAGGCCCCTTTCCTTTGCCCTGTTAACTTGAATAAATACTTAATAAACCTCAAATCCAAAAATTTATAATGTGTTCACTAGCGCACGATGAAGATTCCCAAAAGCATGCAATATGATTGTACTTGCAAGTTAAATTGTTTATTATGATTTAATTAGCTCTTCAGCAAAGAGAGTTGCATTTGAGCTGGTAAATCGAGACTATTCTGTAGAAAAAGAGGTGGACCAGAAGCAGGGTAGCAGCTGCAGCCACTGTCGCAAACTGGGCTTTGCAGATGCTTTCTTTAATAGCGCTCTAATGCACAATGTCAGGGTTTGAAAACTGCAAAGCCAGTCCATTGTACCTCTGCTGCTGTGGGTGATGTGTCCGTGCTGATCTTTGGGCTCAGTGCCTACCTATGCATTGTAGTATTTGGCTGACCTTTCAGTCACACTGATGTTTCCAGTTGCACTCTTTGTACTGAGGCATTCCGAGTTCAGTGCAGCAGGGCAGAAATGTCTGGTATCCAGCAAAAGACATTGGAATTAATTGAAGTTCCTTCCTGAATGTTTGATCAGGTTGCTTATGGCTTTGTGGGCCTGTGGACCTGCTGGAGGCAGAGCTCAGGCATCTGCTGTTCTTTTTCTTCCTGTAGTAGAGAGGGGAAGAGACTGGTGAGGGCTTTGCCATGGTTACTGTTCCCAGGGAAACACCCTCTCTGCCTCTCATGTTGAGAGACTACCTGGCATAGTATTATGGGTGGAAATCCCTTGGAAAATCATTTTTTGCTAGAGAATACAGAGTGTGTCAGATCAGCCTGAGCCTCTTGTCATTTTGTGAGGCAGAAAACATCTTTGCCACTTTAGTATTAAATTCTGCCACTGAAGCTGCCAGAGGGGCAGTAGTTCAGATATTGCTGAGGACAAGGTGCCTTCATCTGCTGGTATTGGAGCTGTGTGAGTTGTGAGAACACACTGGGGCAGCTCTGTGTGTGATGGCAGTGTTAGAAGGGGGGTAAGGAGCTGGCAAGGTGGCACAGGAGTTCTAAACAACACTTGCCTGGGTTGTTTTCTCCTGCTATGAACTGACTGACCTTGTGTTCATTGTGGGGTGTTTTTTTTGGCCTGTGTTTTCTTATCTGTAAAGTAGGAGTGGGAATTACCTGCCCCCATAAAAAGTGGCTCCTGATGATGTATTTATGACTACTTCATATTACTACTTTGATGACTAGACCAGTTTCCCTTAGTTGTCTGTGCTGCATACACACAGAGGAAGAAAGATTTTCTGTCCTGGAGAACTTGGATTCTGTCTGCCTACAAGCAAAGAATCATTGACTGCCTTTTTCTCAGGCTTTCTCTGAATATAATGGCAATGCAGGATCCCTGTGGCATCACTGGGTGGGGGGGGGTACCCTTTCTGCAGTTTAAAGATTGAGCTGGAATGTTGCTAAGGTCCAGTTGGCTGATGTTTACTCAGTACTTCAAGCACTCCAAAATATGGAGCAATTTTCCCCTTCTCCATGCCCAAGACACACATACAGATCATGCCTGTGGAGCCCTTGGAATATTCTGTGGCAATTTTATCTTGTGTATTAGATATCATAATGAGAAGATATGGAAAGCATGCAAGTAACTACAGCAGAAATAGAGGCCACATGGTTGCAGGTTACCTGCCTTTTATCAGCAGTACCCCACAGCAAGCAGTGTTGTGCCAAGCCATTCCAGTTTCTGGATCATACAAGTTTCAAGGTTTTCTTTGAATCAATGTGATTTGTTCTGATGAGTGATTGGAGGTGTGGTTGTAGGCTTCTGCTCAGGTAAAGGGATAAAAATAGTGAATGCTCACAAAAAGAAAGGGGCTGTAAGGGGCCAGCTGAAGAAAAGTTTCCTTATGGCCACGTGATGCCAGCTCAGACCTCCACAGCCCTGGCTCCTGCAAGAGGCTATATGAGCTGCCTACAGGTGCTGATGGGCCTCTGGGGTCTGGTGTACAGATGCTGCTATTTTGAATGCCACTATGTGACCTTGAGACTCTGGGAGCTGCAGCTCCAAGGTGCTGGTTATAGCACAGCTATGAGAAGCAAAGGGAAGGAGTGCCCAGAAAGGCAAGCAGAGAAGTGACAGGGACTCCAGTCCAGGGCTGATCATTTTTGGAGTGCCCTCAGTTCCTCATGAAGCAGGTACTGAGGCTGAAAGCAAAGCACAGCTTCTTTCTATGAAATACATAATTTTTGGACAGTGGCTCACATGTCTTTTCAGCACAGACCTGACTATTTATGTCACCCAGCTGTTGGTGAACATCTTTAATGCTTGAGGACACCTCTTGCCAAACCAGCCCCTTTGTCCCCAGATGCTCCCAATTAGCCTGTCTTGTTGTGATGCTCAAGTCCTCCAATGGGATCATACACCTACAGGGGTTTTACATGGATCAATGATCTTGTGCTGGCTATGACTATGTCTCTGCATGCTGTGGAGCTTGGGGCTGCAAGTGGATTATATATCTTTAAGGGAATAAATGTGTGTTTTTCATCTGTGCTCAAGGCTGGTGGCTGCTTAAATCAGGGTAGTGAATCTGCAGACTCTAAGGAGATGCAGTTTATTACTGAGGCTTTTCAGGATTTTGCTGTTACTGCAAAACCAGGCAAGAGGCTGCTTGCCAGTAGGATGGGGACTTGTCTGTTGTGCTAGCAGAGTTTCTGCTTTTGTCATCTGTAGGACAGAGGAATGCTGCAGTTTTGTCTGTCCAGCAATCATGGGAGATTGTTCTCAATCCTACTGCTGTGTCTCTCTTACTGCTGGAGTTGAAAACCAATTCTTCAGATCCATCTGTTCATGGGGGAAAAGGGACTGAAGTGCTGGAGCAGTTGAGGAATTATGGTGCTATCTCTGGAAGGAAATCCCATCTGAAATAAATTGGGTCTGAAATTTGTTGGACTTTTTGGAGCTTCTCCACCTTTAGTAATAAAATAAATGAGAAGTGCTTTCCTTTTTCAAATTACTGACCTTTCCACAAAGGTGCTGATTATTGGAGAAAGTGACTATTTCATGAGAAGACCAAATCCTGAAGTATAAGTGGAAGGTATTTCTAAATCCCTTGAGACTCAGTCACAGTGTCTCCTTGTGCGTTGCTCAAAATTGTTCTGGTTCTATTTGCATTCAGTATTTCTTCTTCTCTTTAATAAAAAAATGCTACCTAGGGGACCTGGGTTAACTTTTTTCAGCTGGCTCTCATTGCATATAAAATAGCTGAAATAAAATATTCTGTTTTCCACAGAGATTTTTCTGAGAAAAGATGATTTCATCTTAGATGCTTGTGTTACTTTTCACCTGTTCACATTCATATGCAGCATGCTCTGCTGTGGTTGAGAAATACTAAACCCCTGTTTACCTAATCAGAAAAGTCCAGACTATTATGAGAGAAATAGGGAATGCACAACTTGATTTTCATTTAAAAGAATTCTGAGTGAGATGCAGTACTGCAAAGATCAAGAGAACAAATTCTCAGAGGGCAAGTTATAGCAGAGGCCTTGTGGGTATTTTTGTTTTTCCCTTTCTCTCATGATACCAGAACAAGAAACAACTCAGTGAAATGGAAAAGCATTAAACATGGATAGACAGATTGCTATAATTGGCAATGTTTTGTTAACTTGTGGGACTTATTACCACAATATAATAGTGCAGTTTGCTTTTTTTTAATTACCTAAATTGTAGTGTAAACTGTCTGGGGAGAAGATTTCCGGGGAGAACGGTGCTGAGTATGCTGGGAGGCTGGAGAGCGCCTTGCAGAGCTCCCACCCCGGTTATGCCCACAGAGCTTAGTCTCCAAATTCAGCCAGTTCTGCTGCTTCAAGCCTCACTTAAAGACCCAATTCTGCTGTGCTAATGTATTGATTTTTTTATACAAATTGTACTGCTGCTTTATTACCTGAATCTTGCTGTGGATTAGCCTGACCAGTGAGTTTTCTAAGACATGGACTTTTCTTCTTCACCACTTGCACATTATCTACGAGAAATACTCAGGATCAAGTATAAAGGAATCATAAATAAATGCTTGATTGGAGCAGCCCAGATCTTTATGAATATTTGGACTATGTCTTGTTGCACAGATTCCAGATCCTATTAGTTAATTCCATTTTTCAAGGGGAAAAAAGATCCTCCAGGCTTTTGCAATAGACAAGAATTATTGACCAAGCATTTTTTCCACCTTTTTCTAAGCTGGAATCTCCCAGCATCTTTGTTTTGCACAGAGTCAATGCCTTATTTATATTCAGAACCTGCTCCTATGAGTCATTAAACTGGGGATTGCTCAGTTTAGGCTGCTTGTCTAAACTCCTGAGTCACTACCTTGAGACAGTGTGCTTCTGGGGGCACCTCTGAGGAGGTCTACGGGACTGAAGACCTGATTTTTAATTGAGATACTGTTAATTAATAAGGTCATCATTTGCTAGCATTGGGAAAAGCTGAGGTGAAATGGGAAGCTGAGGGGTAAAGGGATACTGTGTTCCATTTTCCCTTGACTTTACCACTAGACTCAGGAAGTGACGACTGTCAGAGAATGGATGAAATTGGGGGCAACTTAAATTTTCAAGTCAAAACCACAATAAAAATCAATGGGCTGTAAGTCAAAGTGGGAGCAGTGAAACACGAGCCAGTTTCTTTGTGTTAGGCCATCTCTAGCGGAAACAGTGGATTTGCAGTTGCCTGATGTCTTTAACATAAGATTAAAGAGCTTTCTAAAATGCTGGTTTAATCCAATTTCCATGAACATCTTGTGTGTTCAACAAGTCAAACACAATGAACCTAGTGGTCCTCTCTGGTCCTACAGTGAAAGAATCTGGGAAGATGATCTCTGAGTTAGAGACATTTGGGTATGAGCTATTCTTTGTCATGCTTTTGGAGGCCCACACCCGCAGGTATGAGCACATGGGCATGTGGAGACACATGCTGACATGGTGCAAGTCATTTCAATGAAATTGGGGTGTGTTGTAGCCAGAGCGGATCATGTCCTTGAATATTTTTTTTTAAGTAAACTTAATTGTGTAGTACAGTTGCTTCCCAGTAGCATAAGCTGAAACATCAGTACTGCCCTATTCTATGGGTTGTATGCTGGTGGGACAATATTTGGATAGTACAAAATACTGTTCTGCTGAGAGAGGCACAACAAAGCCTTTTCAGCTTGGCAAAGGCATACCAAAATTACCTGTACTAATTACACAAATGAAAAAATGTCTGACGTGTAAATTCAGCTTATGAAACTTGAAGTACTGCCTGAGAAGAATGAAGTGGCCTAAGAGGAATTTCTTGGTGCTACTTCCATGGTGAGTTCATTCCCCTCCTTATATTCCGAATCCGTTAGGTTAGTAATCTGCATTCACCTGCAGAGTAGCATTTAATCTTCTAACTCCACGGCTGGATCTGCTGCTTCTGCAGCATCTCTACAGACAGGGTTAAAGTGCTTTTTAGATTGTAATTATCTGGCACATTTATCAGCCACTGGGATCGGTGCGACACTTATCCATAGCGCTTTGGAGCTTGTCCCTCTGTGCTCCCAGAGAGGCCAATCCCGGCAGGAAGGTGATGGAAGTGGCCGGGAGAGGTCAGTGCGCTGCCCCGCACCTGCCTGGGCACCCTGCCGTGCACACGCTCTGCTGCTCTCTCGGCTCCCCCGGGGCTGAGCTGGGCTCGGGGGGTAACACAGCTGCGGTCTGTTCGCTCTGCACAAGCACAGCTGGAGGGGAAGCTCCCAGGAGAGCAAAACGTGTCTGGAATGGGAGACAGATTTTGTACATTGGTTGCATGTGGACATTTATACTGGTACAGGCAGCAGAGAGTAACATTACACACCCACTACAGCTGGTGAATACGCTTGTTTGGCAGGCAGTGTAGAGGAGGCTGGGAAAGGAAGTGCAGTGTAAAATCCGCGCATCTTGCCACTCTCCTGATGTACCTTTATCCACCAAGTAGTGTCTGTCTGTAAAGCTGAAGGTGTTCCAAGCTCTCAGGTGTATCTTGTACCAAGCATGGTGATGTTCTGCTTAGACCTGCCATTTATTTGTAACTACATAGAAAATTCTGATGGTTTTCTTATGCTATACTATAAGCATTGTCACAGTTTGTGTTGGTTAGCTGATGGGAGAAGGATGGAAATACTGGGTGTATTATCCTTAAGACAGATCCACTGTCCAGTAGTCTGTCTGTACAAACAACTTTAGTCTGCTCCTCAATTTACAGCTGAGGAAAACTGAAGTTGACTGATGACCTGGATTCCTCTCCCTGTGCCTCAATTTCCCTATCTATAAAATGAATGACACTTCTCTTTTTGAAGCCTAAAGACAGAACAAACAAGATATTACCATTTCATCACACATCCTAGGGGACAGCTACTGTAGCCTAAGTAAAGAGTGACTTGTATCTAAAGCTGGGGGTTATGGCAATAAAGGGACAGTAAATTTTATGAGTTAACCTGATGTTAATGTTGCTTCCCAGTATTGCTTCAGACTGCTGTAGGTGTTGATGTTGACTTCAACAAGCTACAAGTATACTCCCTTCATGCACTGAAAACTTGTGTCCTGAAGTGTCCATTGAACTAAACATGTATAAATGATTACTCCATTGTTCAAAACCCGAGGTCATGTTTCCTACCAAATTCATAGGTCTTGTGTAGTCTTCTCCTTTGTTTTTAAATAACAGCACTATGTTCTGATGTGTGGGTGTGCCTTCAGGATAGTACTATGAGACAGCTATTCACAGCAGCACTGCTGGTTTCCCTTGGCCCTGAATACTCTACTATTTAAAGTTATTTTAATGAAAGCCTTTTCCATGCCTTAGTCTGAGCAAGTGAATCTGTTTTGTTGCTTGTTGGGCTGTACCTTTATTGTTTGTGCCAAGCTGTGAATGCCTCCAGAGTGTCCCTTTGGAGGGGCCTGAGGGGAGAGCTGTGCGGGCGGGAGGAGGCAGCTGTACCTCGGGCAGGGTTAAAGCCTGGGCACGGTGCGAGGCAGAGGTCTCTGCTGTGGTTTGCCTTGAAGCTGTTACTAAGCAATTTGTGCAGACTCCTGCAGGAGAGCGTCAGCTCTTTGGTGCACTGTTGGTTGGATCCAGGATCGCTTCCACAGAGTGCTGCCTCTCTCCATCCCTCCCGTCTGCCTGGGTGAACTCATTGCCACACGGGACTGCCGAGGAGCCAGGCTGCCTCAGCGGGAAGGGCACGGGCTCGTGAGTGTCTGGAGGGGCTGGAAGGGAGGCATCGCTCTTTGCGGTGCCTTTCTGTTGTTTTTTCCAATGGGCATCTGAGTTGGGCTGCTGGTGACAGCTTGGAGAAGGCTTCAGGAGGGTGCTGGGAGCTGTCTTGGGCAGAGAGGTCTGCTGTGAGCAGTGTTTGTCCCGGAGATACGCTCGGAGTGCTGCTGGCAGCAGTGGTGGCTGCTGTGGCTCACTGTTTGTCTCCAATGACAGTAACCACGGAAATATTTTTGAGCTAACTGGCCTCTGTTCAGCAGTGAGCAAGCAACCAGACCTTCGGCTTCTGAGCTCAGAAATTATGTGAATAGGCTCTGAAATTATTTTGCTGGATGCAATAGTTCAGGGCAGAGCCAGTGGCTAGAATTTTTCTAAGATATAATTTCAGCTATGAAACTGTCTGCTGGCAAGCTCTGGGAGAAAGGAATGAAGTCTGCTGTACAGTCTGCTGTATCTCTTGATTAGCTCAGTGTCCAGGCATTGTAGTGAGCATATTTTAGCTTTGCAGTTTGCCACATGTGGGTTTTGTTATTTATGATGGTTTTTAACATGACATTATGGAAATGTTCTTTTTGTTCTATTCTCTGAGCAGGAATTTGTGTTCTAGCAATTGGGCATTGTTGTGAAGGCCAGATTTTGGGAAGAAGATGCATTAATTTTTCTCTGGCAAAAATCAGAAACTACGAAAAAGTTTTTACTACTGAGGCACTAGGCAAGAGGCTGTCCCATGCTGCTATAAATCTGGATTTATTTCTTGAATGCTGAGATTAGACCTTTGCCTTTAATGCCTTTTATTAGGGAAGTTTCAGTTTTGTGGACAGTGGATGTAGCATCCCCTCACCAGAGGGTGGTCTGTGAAATCAAGCAATATCTTGATGAGCAAATGATACGGTATGGTGTGTTTCTTCAGATCTTTTCTGATTATGGATAATTCATAATGTAGAGTGAAGATTTGTTAATAATTTCTTGTCTATTTCTTAAGATTTACAGCAGTATTTTAAGGAGTATCTTCATAATAGGCTGGGACCTGAACTGAACAGTGTAGAGTGCTTTGAGAATTTTATATTGGTTTGTAAATTTAGCTTTTATGGGGATTTTAATGGAGAATTCCTAGATGTGTGCATAAATGTATGGTGCATTCTGACAGTAAGTAATCATTGAAATCCTTGAAGTGTGACTATCAGTATAAATTTGTACATACCAATGTATTTTTGCAGAATGTACCAACAGAAATTCAAAATGACAGTTTATCTGCGCAGAAGAAAGATTTTAATTATTTTTTGATTTACCAATCAATTTTAAGACTTCTTTAAAAACAAACAAAGAAACTCAGCCAAACAAGAACATCCAAAGACTGTTTTTGAAGAAGTGGTTAATGGAAAAAACAGAAAAATCTGTTTCTTCATCCAAAGAAGTGTATTCCAAAATATTTTGACATGGGCTTAGAAAGCTGACATAATGCCTAGAGCGTGCATTTCCATTTGGGAGGGCAAGGTTTCAGTTTTTTAAATGAACAGCTCTACTTTCTTCCCCTACGTCAACCACAGTAGACTCCTAATGTGTACTGTGCCTGCCTGTAAAAACAGCTTATTCAAGCCTGTAACCACTCCTGGAGCACAGAAAACACAGCCCCTAAAGAGGTCTTTTCCATCTGTGACCTCTCCACTCTTGTAATTTTATGTTAAAATGAGCATCAACTTTAGTAAATGAGATTAATTGAAAAATGCAGTGGTCTTCCCTGAAAGACTTAAAACCATCAGAAATATGTTCCTGCAAAGCGAGGCTTGGGTAAAGCTATGCCTCCATCATTCTGTTGCACAGAATGCCTTGGAAATACCAATCACGACTCAGTTTCATGAGAGGAGAAAACTTCAGAGCAGATCTGCTGTGTGATAGAAAACCACATCAGTGATTTTCAGTTCAGCTTCTGCCCAGGTAGACACTGGGACTCAGAGGTTTTTGAGCTCTTCAGAGAAAGGTTCATTTCTAACCTTTCATGGAGATTGTTTGGGAAATTTGGCAAGGCAACTCCTTCCACACCATGGCTCAATCTGTTCCCTTCTCAAGGTATTGGAACATGTTGACAGTGGATCACTTAGGATGGAGTCTTGCTCCTAACCCTGCTTCTCCAGATATCTACTACCTTAGAGTACACAAAACCAGGTTGCTGATGCAACTAAAAATCCACCAGCTTAAACAGATACTTCCAAACATGAAAAAAGAGTTACTTAAATATTTTAGAAGAATCTTCAGTCTTTGGAAGATGGCTACCAAACTTTGCTATGAAACTTAGCTTTAATGAGAAGAGAAATTGCATTTAAACAAATACTGTCTGTGGGTTTTCTGGTCATGCTTGGTGAAAAATTGACCTGAGAGAAAAGTTGATACCTATGCAGTCACCTATGCTTCATTTTGATTTTTGCTCTAAGCTGACCTAAGTCTGATTCTCTCCTGGAAGGGGTAGTCCTGGCTTTGCCACCCACCACCTCTCCTATGCATTACCAGCACTTGTACCCTTCAAGCAGCTTTGCAGAGAAGTAACCCAGATCAGAAGCATCCACTAAGGAATTGATTGCTTCACCTTATTTACAATAACTTTATTCCTGGCTTAGTTTTTAGTTGACTCAACATGGATTAGCAAAAAAAACAGGTGTCAGGGATGTGCAGAAGAATAGGAGAAAGGATGGGATTTCTTTTCTGTTTATAGCTGGATTTTTAGTTCCTCTTTAGAACAATCTGTTGCACAGCAGCTTGTATCAGTAACTGATAAACAAACCTTTCCAGAAAGTAAACAAGGGACACAAATGGTGAGAAAGAAAAATAATTTTAAAAAAGGAGTCCAAACTAAGAGATTCTTTCTCTGATGTAATAACCTTGAAGTTCTTTTTGACCTTCAGAAAGTGAAATGTTTTGCTTAAGGACTTGAACTGGGAATTCTGATGGGACAGAATCAAATCCTTTAGCCTGCTTAAATCTTACCAGTGAAACATGCAAATTTGCTTCCGTAGTGTATTTAATTCTTGAAATCTAACTTAGCTCTGCTAGACTTTGCTGTTGGTGGCAAGCAAAGCAGACTCAGGATCTGGTAGAAGTTCTGAACTGTTGGAATTCTGCAACTTTCAAACTCTGGATTTGCCTTTTGGTACTTTTTAAGGTGCATAAGAACACATAGTGTGAGGTGTCCTTTTATGTTCTTAAAATGAAATATCTGGCCAAGAAATATCTGGCTTCATGCTTAACCCTGTCTGACCCTTTTCCATCACGCCAGCACTCTGATTTTTCTCCAAGAAATTATGAAAGCTCTGAGCATAACTTTTGACAGAGCTTGCACAAAGTAGAAGTAGGCTGATGTACTCTGCTATTTTAGAAAAAAAAAAATCTTTCACTCCCAGCTGTCTTCCTTCCCTGTGAATTACATATTAGGCTGTCATTAAGAAGAAATGAACTTTCCTTTGGAAATCTGTAACCCATTATTCCAAGAGTAGTGACTTCAGATGGGGGAATTGAAGCCATCCTCTCCTGCAGTCAGCAAAAGGCTGGGCAGTTGTAGCCTTCAGCCACTTAAAAACAAAGAAGCCCCAGAGTCCTGTTGTGCCTGGTGGCCTTTAGTCGTCCTTGGTGGAGCAACAGGTGCTGCTGTGCCGATCTGCTGGGTGCAGCCCAGTCCCTCACTCCAGCAGGTCACCTTTCCAGCACTGTTGGAAACAATTAGTTGCCATTAGCATGTAAACTAGTTTGTGTCCGCTCAGAGAAAAGAGGGAAGAGCAAGAGGATATTCTTTGTTGCTTTTAATCATCTGCTGTTGGTGTAGCTCCTCCAGACCTGCTGTGGGAGCACATACAGCACAGTGAGACACAGAACAAGCAAGGGTGTGTGTGCAAGCTCAAGCAGGTTTCATTTTTGAATGAGGAATTATGAAGCATAACTGAATGGCTTTCCTCTTGAGGGTCTGATAGCACAGTTGCAGTGAGCCTCCCTGGAGAGCTGGGAAGGAGGAGAAGCTGTGCCAGACAGATGGCCATAGTAATTGCTTTTCTTTTTCTCCCCCTTGGTAGAAAACCTTGGGAAGCAAAACTGCAAGGCCTAATTCTTCTGCATTGAAACTGGCCTCTGCTAGGAACTGAATTTATAGCAGTTTAAGAGGAGAACCAAGAATAGATGAACTGACTTGTTTCTTTTAATTTTTTTCCCTCTTTTGTCATATCCTTATTCATATTTAAATTGTCCTGACAAATTCAATTAATTCAAGTAATGAAGAACTGTATGGTATATGTAAATGTTCATCTTTGATGACCTGTGTAGGGGATTGGCATTGTTTCATGTAACACAAAACAGTTACATTTTTCTTTTTTAAATTTTAGAGGCTATGAATAACTGACTCTTCCAAAAGGAGGGGGAAAAAAAAGTGAAGACCACAAGAGCAATCACACAGAAGGTGGGAAATGTCTGAGTCAGGTTTCCCAAAATATATATGTTCCAGACACTTGGCTGGTGTATGTTTTGATAGGATCTAGATTTGCATGCATATACAGATTTTAGAGATTTTAGTCCCCACTTCAGAGGACAGGACTGCTCTGAAGTAACCAGGAGTTGTTGGATCTCCTCTGTAGATATTAGCAAGAGGTGCAATGAAACAAGATAGCTGTCAAATTACTGCAGCTTTTCAGCTTCCTGAATCCTTCTTCTTGACCCCATGGAGTGTTAAAATGTACTTATCATCAATAAGTTTTTCTGAAGTGTGTATGAACCTGTAGCTGTCAGCTCAATATCAGCTCATGTCACCCTGAAGAAGAGGTTTCTCTGCTGGAGTATCAGTCCCACAGAAAAAATTGGTACCTTGCTTCTTTCCAGGAGGGTGAACAGCATTTCCTGCTGCCTTCTGGCTTGGAGTTCAGAGGAGAAAGGCTTCAGAGCTCCCTGGGATAAAGCTAGTGGAAGATATAGATAATTAATGCTCACTGATGCTAGGCTAATGTCATAGTTTTGAAACAAGCCCAGACTTGTGTCTTCTGGTTTGCTTGTAGAATTTTTTTTCCAAGCTTTTCTTCTCGTCAAAGATTAAAAACTTTTTCCAGTAGCCCCAGGTAATCATGTTTCCAAGGACTGAGACTTTTACTGCAAGTTTTGTGCTGTGTTACAAATTTTTTCACATTGGGGAGTAACTACCTTTAAGCACTGTCCTAGAGGAAGACACAAAAGGGGAAATGGGACCTTGAGTAGTGTTGGCTACAGCTGCTGACATTTCATAGCCACATGATCTGATTTGCTGTTTGGGCTCGTGAGGCACCTTCCCTTGTTTGCTCAGATTTTCTCAGTCTCCTGCTAGTTTCTTCTGCTGCAATTTCTTTTCCCAGCATGTCAGTGTGTGAACTGTACTGACTTACTGAATGTGTGATTCCTGGTCACTGAATGTGTTTAGTACCACCTTTATCATCACCTGAACATCTCCTCCTGAGTGTGGGTTTTACAGCAAATTCCACGTGGTTTGTCTTGCCCAGGCAGGGGATCTTATGAGAACTAACTGGCACTCTGCAGTTCTTGTTTCTTTTCCTTAGTCTTATCCTTACATCACAAAAATCTTTTGAAATAAAAAGGATATTTAGAAACCAGAAACCAAGCTATGTTTATAGCAAGCTAATAAAATTAAATAGGGGTTGGGTGGGTGGTGGAATTTCTGTTTTGCTCAAGACTGGTTGATATTAGTGTTGTCTTCATATTGGCAAACACCAAGTACAAAATAAAGTACTGGCAGGTTTGTTACCCTGGAGGGCTGGGCAAGTCTCTGAGAGATGAGAGATGGGGGCACCTTTTCTAGTTAACATTCCATTTCTGTGGAGCCTCCTTGTGATTCTGTCATCCACTGTAGAAGCCCTTTTTCTATTTTTGCAGCTGATTGGCATAATCTCAGTCCTAGTAAAACCTGAGTGTATGTGAGCACCTGTGGGACTGCACAGATGTCACAATAACTTTGCACCTTCTGGATGCTGAAATCAACAGTGTTTCCTTCAATGGATGACGCCCTGAGGTTTCTCGGTTCTGAGAATCCAGGCTTTGTTTAAATTATTAATTTGATTTTCCTTTCCTGTACTTCCATATTGATTGGGGTTTTTGTTACATTCACCTACTGTCACCAGTTTTTCTTTCTTCTGCCTTCATCTTGCTGCCAACACCTGTTTTGGAAAGGGTGAATTTGTTACTCTTATGGTGATTCAGAAATACTTTCTGAAGGATGGTAGAATCCTTGGACCAGTTATCTGGGTACACTTCTCAGTACCTGTTGAGAGTTGTGTTCATAGATTACAGGACCTTTTTGCTGCTGGTTCCTCGAGTGTAGTATTTATCTGACTCCGAACAACACTACCAACAAGCTGTTCTTCAGCAGTTGGAGAGAAATCAAGCTTACAGTATTCTCTACTTTCTGAAAGATAACCTTGTATATTCAAAATATTTTTGTTTGATTTCCTTTATTTCCTCTGCAGTTTCCTCTGCAGGTCCCATTCTGAATATGCATGGAAGAAATAGCAGAGTAAAAGAGGAAAACTTAATGGGTTACTATGCTTTTGTTTGCTTTGGGAATGTATAACAATCCCTGACACCAAGCTCCTTAGTGATTCCTGGTTGGTTTTGCCACCTATAATGTCAAGAATTAAGACAGCTGATAGTAAGCCTCATAAACATGATGGAAAAGAAGGTCCCAGATCAAAAACATCACTCATTGGAGTTTGCATTTTCTCCAGTTAAGTTCACAAAGGAGGATTTGCAGAATCATCCTCCTTGACTCCTCCTCTCTCCCCCCCACCCCAGTTCTTTGGAATTATTGCCTTTTTTGTGCATCAGCCAAAATCTGTGCAACTTCTTTTCACATTGTCTGTCACCCGTTGTGACACAAGCTTTTCAGCTTCTTCATCTCAAAGCATTAGTTAAAAAGAAAAAAAAAAAGTGTTTGAAAATGAAATAAAACTCTCCAAATGACATTGCATCGTTTAAAACCTAGAATCCCTATTCTGGAAAGGTTCAGAGTGGATGTCTGAAAACAAGACAGACAAGGTATTTTGGACAGTAGACTAGCATGCAGAAGAAAAAAGCTAATCCCTATCCTCCCTGATCTCCCTCTCTGTTTCTGGACTGTTGGTTTAAAACCAGGTGCACAAAAGTATTTCAGTGCCTGTGTTGAATTCACATTGGTTAAGATTTTGGTGCTTAAATGGGGCAAGTGCCTGCCCTGACTCAGGTCTGTGATCTGTCTGTGCCCAGCCTCCTTCTTCCCACCTGTTGTCTGGGCACTTAGAGGTGATCTGTACATCAGGACTGGTTGTTGTTCTGCACAGTGGCTAAAGGAGTAGTTCCAATAGGGGTTTTTATAACATAAATCTTGAGCCTGCCAGTTGAATTGGCAGATATTTCTCAGTAAATGTTGCTACTTTAGACTGGTGTGAAAAATGGGGAAAATAACTGGGTGCACCTGCTACAAAAAGAGATCAAATTAGCTCCATGTGAGACTATAAATGCTTTTCACTCCATAGATCACACACAAAGGTTGAGGTCATTTTTGCCCAGCTACTTGCCAAGTTTTTTAACTTCTAAGTGTTTACTTCAAAATAACAGGCTTTGTTTTCATGAGAAGAAAGTCTCACAGCCCCTTATTTCCTCCTTTTACTATGAATTTGCTTGTAGCGGAAAAAGCATCGGGAAAGGAAACGGTTGTGGATTGGCTGGTTACACAAAGTGCTCCAGCAGAGATTGGGGAGCTCAGGGTGGAACAGGGCCATATATGTGGAATAGACTTCACTGTTTCAAAGACTGAAAAACTGCTGTAGTGGGAGGCCAAATGCAGTGACTTAATATGGAACCTGAAGCGGTAAGGAGCAGGCTGTCAGCCTGAGCAAACATGTGGCAAGCTCTGGCAAATCTATGGAGCTGGTTTATGGAAAAGCTCTCTCTGAAATCACAAGGCTATAGATGAAGTTAACAGGCTGAAGAGGAGACTCTGTAAGTATCACAATCTTTACCACGATAGTCATTTAATAGCTCAGGCAATAGTCTGGCTAGGCTCTTTTTCTTTGAGCGTCATCTTTGTTTTGCTGGGTTGTTAAAGGAGGAAAAAATTGTCATTGAGGCTTTATGAACTCACTGAAGATTTCTGTTTTCCCTTGCACAGATGAGATCATGCAGCAGGAGATACGGCCGCTGGTAGCAGTGGATATAATAGAGCAGCTCCACAGGCAATTTGCAATCTTGTCAGGTAAGAAGTTGCTGGTAATGGCACTCTGTGATTCTCTTGGAAACATATTGGAATGTGTCATGCTGACTGTCACCCTTCAGCTCTGTGCAGCAGTTACAGTAGGATTTTTATATTGCTCCAGGAAAGTGCTGCTACAATCAGATATTCACAGTGTATGGAGCAGGTAAATGCCAAGCTGCTGTACTTGTGGGTTTTTAGCCAAGTTAATTTTTCATGTTCTCCACAATGGGCTGGGAGGAACATATTTAGAGGGCAAGGAATTAAACAAAACTTTTGCTACATATCTTTGCACAATGTCTGAGCATCTTGTTTGTGGGAAATTATTTTGGTCTATCAGGGATCTATTCATGACCTCCCCCTTCTTCCTCATTTGCCTTTGTTTTAGAAATGATTCATTGCTAAAGTGTAAGGTCTAATCTTGAAAAGATATGATTATTACATAGTCCTTTGTTTGCCCAAAGTTTGCAATCACACAAAGTGACGCAGTTCCTTCCCCAAAGAAAGAGCTGATACTGAAATATTTGGCAAATTATTTAATACGTTATTTTGGATACTTTAGATGATAAATGTTGTCTGGGTCCTAAAACAGTCTCTGCTGTTGACTGCATGGCCTCTAGCAACTTCTTTTGTCTCTATTTCTGCCTGTTCTGCAAATAAGAAAATTCAGAATTTGTTTATGATCTTCCCCATAGATACAGTGAAGTATCATGAATTTGCACCATTGTATCATGAAAATGCTGAGATTATGAGAAGGTGCTCTTGAAAAGCCTATCCCTCTTGGTGGAGAGGAACACTGGGTATAGAGTGCAGAGAATGCACCAACCCAGCTCTGGAAATGGTCAGCTCAGCAGGCCCAATCCTTGCTGCATATTTGCATTTTAAAATACATTCCAAGTTGCCAAAAGAAATCCAAATCTAGTTTACAAAGAATTCTTTATGAAGCTCTGAGTATTAAAACTTGATTTTGGAGGCTTCCAGGTAGGATCCTGTGGCAGTTTCCTAAACTCAGTAACTAAAGGCTTTGCATTAGACAGAGGGTATTGGCTGAGTAGAGGTGGAACCAACAGCCTTCTCATCTGCAGTAAAACATCTCAGGGTCCCACCATCCTAGAATTCCTGATGAACACAACCCTCTGGTCAGGACAGGGTCTGTAACTGCATTAAATTGCTCAAACCCTTTTCATCCCACTGTTGTGCTCAGAGCAGGGTAAGTAGGAATTGTTGAGAATTGAGGGCCTCACATGCAGTTGCCTACCCAATAAAATGTGGAGGATTGCTATTTTTGAGCCCCATTACCTACCAAGATTTGGGATCAATAGCAAAAGTTGAATACAGCATGTAATGAGCAACTTATGAAAAGTGGTTTACTAAACAGGAAGGAAAAAACCGTGTCCAGTTCCAGCTAGACCCTTAAACATGAAATAAAAATGTCGAGGGTAGACATACAAAAAGAATTTTCATATTTCTTTATGGACTCATAATTTCAGCAGTGCCTGTATTCTTATCTGCTATTTTAGCAAATTCAACTCTTCACATTTATCGAATACTTTTATTCTTGGAAATGATGAGAAAGGTATTTAAATAAAGCTATTTAAATGTGAGCTGCTTAAAGACTTGAAAAATAACTCTTCATAGAAGGCAAGGCTGAGGGGCTTTGTTAGGAATCAGCAAATAACTGGTTCATCAACATAGAAGAACTGATAACAAATACCACAGGAGAGTGAAAAGGTGTCTTTCATGCTCCCATCTACATAATAACAAATCATATTTTAAGAATTTTCAGGTTTATCTAAAGTCTCCTCAGTACAGTCCAGAAATAGTAACCTACTATAAAACAGGGCAGTGTAGTTCATAGTTTCTAGTTGATTTCAGTCTGAAGTTTATAGCTAAATTTGGAAACCTGGGTGCCTTCACTCCAAAATCCCCATAGTAGCATGTGAAGAAAATAAGGACAGCTTAGAAGTCCCTCTGGCCCACTGTCTTATTCTGTTGGTGACCACTGGTGAGTCATAGGTAAAACATAGCAGGAATTTTCCTTACTCTCCCTCTATTGCCTCCTGCAAAGAGAACTTCAGGTGCAAGCCAGATGTTACTATACTTTTCAAAAATGCATTTCTCTAAATAATGTAATTTCTTTATCCTTTAGCAAATGATTTTTTTTTTCATGCAATGAAAACAAAACTGGGCAGTCTTCTGCTGCATTTCATTTATTAAAGTAATTCACACATAAATGACCTCATTTGATTTAGATTTTTTTTCCAGATGGCTCTGTATCTTTTCCTCAAAGCATGCTGTTTGCTGCTTTTCATTAGGTATGAGCAACCACAAGTATTTTGGTGCTTCAGCACTTGCCTACATGGTGGCTGAAAATTGGATACTTAGCCTATTTCCTGGTTTTCTATATTGAAATATTGCAGCTCCATAGCCACTGTCTGGAAAACAAAAAACCCTTCTGTTCTTTGGTGCCACCATCATGGGCAGTAAAAGGCAATCTCAACCTTCTTGTAGAGCATTATGGAAATAAATTATGTCTGTCTGAACAACTTCCTAACAGTGGCATACACTGATTTATACTAGATGGGGTTGTTTCTTTCAGTCTGGAGGCTGCAGCCCCCAGAGCACAGCCAGTCACCTCTTCCATGTGCAGAGCCCAGAGGATGTAGCACTGAGTCTGGTTTGTGTTATTCAAAGTCTCTAGCCTTGTCAAGCTCTCCTGTTCAGTCTTGTGGACCCAAATGCATATGTCCAGAGATAATGAAAGTCAGTGGTTGACTATTGCAAACTTTGTCATAAATGAATATTTCTTTGGTTAATACTACCTTTTTAGTTACAGCTGGCAGCTGAGGCAGATGCAGTGAACTTAAAAATGTTCCCTTGCAGTGAAGCAGAAAAGAAAGAGGAAAATGATTGAATCAAAGGCTCTTTGTTTTCCCTGGACATGACTCATTAGAAACACTTCTCTCCACTATTGCTGTGTGCAAACTTCTTAAGAGGAGCTGACTGTCTTGTAGTCTCCGAGCAGATGGTAGAAATTACATAATAAGTCCAATGAGTTTGGTGTTTGATTGTGTCAGGGTCTACTTATAATGAATGTATTACCTACTAACAGCCTCCTGTTTGTCCTGGTCCTCCATCTACCAGACTAATCAAGACCTTCCTCCATGCCAAGAACAGGGAAACTCTCCAAAGCCTTCCCTGGTCCACTGAGGTCATGGAAAAGGCTGCAGTGTAATGTGGCAATGTCCTTAATCACGTAATTTTACTTTGGTCATCTCTTTTCCCATGTGCTGATTTAGCCCTGCTTAGCTTGTGACATTTAGTAGGAGTACTGGTTCTTGTGGTTAAATTCTAATTTTGATTCTACTGCCTCTTTCCTTTCCCTGAAAACCAAACTCCCGATTATGGGACTACAGCTGTAACAACACAGGAGTGCTCAGCTAGGTTTGTGTGTTTCCTGTAGCTGTTAAGGGAACTAGATCACAAAGTTGAGTAGTACTGAAAACGTGGTTGTTCTAATGTACCAGTTTTTACTCAAGAATAAAGAACCGCTAGTAAAATACTTTTTCCGTCCTGCTGACAGACTAATAAACTGCTGTACCAACTGCTCTTGGAACTGCTATCATTCCTTCCCCCCCTCACACTACCATTCCTTCCCCCCACACACACTTTTTATCTGCAGCTTCACAACCTGTTCTTATCTGCAATTTCTCCGTCAAAGAGCCCAATCTGCCATTTGCAGCAATAATGGATCATGTTGCTAAATCACGACTTTATTAGACAAACTGTCATGAAGTGTAGTAGCAGAGATAATAATTTTCTTTGTGTTCTGCTCCTGTTAACAGACTTCAGTGGATGGGAAAGTATAACTGAAAATGGTAACTGACTCAGAAGGCAGTTTATTTAATTTGCAAAGCCTGGAGGGTGCTTGGCCATCTGCTTCCTGTTTAAATGGGGCCTTTTGGAAAACCTGGCCTGACCTTGCCAAAAGGACAGTTTGGATCTTTTATAAAAATTGAGACCCAGGAAGCATGATTTAATGAGAAATTTATCACTCGCAACCCTCAATCAACATGGAAAACCAAAACAACAGAGCTTGGAAAAAGCAAGACCTGACCAAAGCAGTGAAACTTCAGCCAAGATATCATTAGACTTTTTGGCTGTCTGACCCAGGAGAAGAGCTGTAGTCAGGGCTGGGCTGTGATGACTCAGGGAGCTCTCTGCATGTGGGCAGGCCCAAGCAGTTAAGCCTGCAGGTGTCAGCAACATTTGAGAGAACACTTTCCAGTACTAACTGATGAGTTAGAGTCTATGCAGACTGTGGAGGTGAGCTCTGGAAACTTGCACACTAACTTTTGGAACTTCTCCTGACTATAGTCCCTTTCTTGGGCTGGTGCTTTTTGTTTGTTTGGGTTTTATTTCCCAAGGGAGTCAGCATATTTGGTGACCTCTACTTTGAAGAGCTGCTGGCTATAGAATAGGATCTCAGTGTATACCCTGATTGTCACAATCGTGGATATTTTTTGTACCTAGGTGGGAGGCATAGGTGGGCTAGAACTGAGGAGTGTGAGATTTTCGAAGTTCATCATTGTGTTCAGGGCCTTGGCCTGCAGTTGTGGTTGCTTTCTGCTTTTACATTGGTCATACCAACATACAGCTTCAGCTGTGAAAGCTCTCAGAATTCAGCACTCACACCTCACTTGTCAATCACACCCTTCACACTGCAAAGCAAAATTAAATTTTCTCAGCTACCATAACCTTTTCTCCCCCACATGTATTCCTTCCCCAAATACTTCAGCTGTTTTGTTTCCACAGCTGAATTCTGGCTGCATCTTCACTGCAGCAGCTATCCATTGGCTGCTGGAAATTCTGTCTAATAGGAGCAGTTATGAATGCTGCTCTGTGTCCTGGGACTTTGGGGATTGGAGCACTTAAGAGTAAGTGAAGGCCCCATTACTATGGGGATCTTGTACAACCCTGATACAGCTTGTGTATGCCACTTATGATGGGCTGTAAACTCTTTTACTTGGCAATTGGACTCTTCTCACAAGTGATGCCCAGGAGTGTGGGGATTATGGACAGTCCCAACAAGCACAACAGAGAGTTCTTGGGGCCAAATTCCATGTACTCAGTCCTCATGGCCATGGAACTGGCTGAAGATTGTCCTGCTGGCTTTTAGTTTGTGCTCTCTGCCCTTTCAAGACATTGAGCAGTATCTAGCTAAAGTATTTCAAGGACTGGAAGAAATCTTCCCTAGAAAGAAAGGTTGATGGCCGAGGAAAAAAAGGGCTGCAGCTTGTCAATTCACATTCTGCAGAAATTTGCATACTGCAGCTATTCTTGGATTAGTGTCAGGGAAAAAAATGGCATTGACATTTAAATGTATGGAATGGCTCTCTCATACAGAGGAGGGAGTTTTCCATAATTTTGGTATTTAATAAGCTTCCCTTATATCCCTTATCCATCCATTTTCCTTTGTATCTCAACTACTGCTTGAAGTTCAGATATGGACAGGAAAAACCCATTTGTAACATATTTGTGGTATTGCTTGTCACTCAACGCTTCTGTCTACTCTCTTCTCATCATAGTGCTTAATTTCTGAATACCAAACTCCCTCAAACTTGCCCCTAATTTCCTGGTGTGGCAGGAACTGAAGGTTTCCTTGTTTATTTCCCTGTCTGAAGTACAGCTCTGCTGAACCATCTCAGGGTTCTGGTGTGGTCACAGCAGGAAGTGTTGCCTTCACATTGGAGAATAAGATAGAGATCAGGAGCTGTGGCCTAGTCAGAGGCAGGAGCAGCTGACTCCTAGCTGAATGTTCAGTCTGAGGCTGCTCCTAAGTGTCCTAGATTTGTTGCCAGTGGTGAAAGGAAGAAGTCAGTGTTCAGTCCGTTTACATTCATTCTTTGGATGGCTTTTTATAGGAGAAGATCCCATGATAAAAATACACCCACAGACATAGAGTGCATCATCAGCCTGCCTCATCCAGCTCAGGGAAGAGCCCAGGGGAAGAAGAGCACATGTACGAATGCAGATACAAGAGGTGAAATAAAAGGGACACAAAGAGATCAGCAGGAGCACTAGAAGTACCATTTGAAAATTGTAGTTTAAACAAATCTTGAGTATAACTGCAGCTAAACTATCAGGTGTTGAAGGAGGGGATCCAGGGGAATCTCTGTCTCATCCTCCAGTGGCAAATATTGCTGCTTTAAGCCAAAATATTCCACGTTACTACATCTCCCTCATTTAAAGTATATTCACATATTTGAAATACATGAATGGGAAAGTTTGGTGCCGAGAAATCCTGTGATTTCAAAATACCAGGTATGAAATACCTTGGCATGCACTGAGCTCCGTACAAAGAGACAGCAGACAAATTTGGTATTAAATTTTCCTGGCTGTTGCTGTTTGTGTCCAGGAGATGTCACTAAGAATCTTTAACAAACCAGCCTAACTGGGGACCTGCTGGTTGGAGTTCCTGGTCTACAGTGCAGCAGCCTGGGGAAAGCCTGACTGAATTTACTTGACAGCATATTCTACATCACTGCTGACTGCAGACAGTGCAGCTGGAGATCCAGCTGCCATGCATCAGCATTTGGCAACACCCCAAGGCCAGTGGGGAGGGCAGTGTGGAGGCCGTGGCTCTGCTCAGCATTTGAAATCCAGTTCAGTGGAGTGTGAATGATGGGTTTTGTGCTTTCTGTCTTGGCAGAGAGGCTTTTGAGTCTCTGTAGGCCTGTTTTCTCCCTAGCAAGATGAGTTTAGTGAATGATCTAACAGAACAGAGTCATTTTCAGACCTAATCAAAGCAATAATCAACCTTCAGGAAGGAAAAGAGGGACTAAAGGTAGTATGCTGATACCATGTCACCAGATGTCAAGAACAAAAATGGTTTCCTTGTTCAAAATTCCTATTTTCTAGAGCTCTGAGTTTTACCTCATGCAAACATTGTATTCTGCAGCATTCCAGCTCTCCATGACCAGACAGCACAGAAGGGATTTTAAATAATCCAGCCGAGGCTGTGAGGGTAGGGCAGAGGCAGGATCAAGACTAGCAAGGGACTGTCCACTCTACAGAGAAATAGCCAGGAGTTTTGGAGCAATGACCACCAGCACAGGAGCAGGAGAAACTGGTTTGTGGCATTAGCTGTGGTTATCAACAGGGAAAGGCAATGGTGGGTGGGAGCAGCCTGGAAACAGGGATTATTTATGGGGATTTAGAAGGTGTTTCAAGGAATGAGAACACCTTTTTTTCTTTTTCTTTTTCTTTTTTTTTTTCCCTCCACCTCCATGCTCCTAATGGGATAATTTATTGGATATTTTCCTGAGGAAGGTAATTTACTGCCTCACAGCTTCCCCTTTCCTAAAGCAAAGCCCAGAGTCTGGCTGTCCCTTGGGCAAGAGTCCTCTGTGTGTGATAAGTGACTCAGAAAACTGTTTCTACAGCAGAACTACACTCACTGTTGTGTTGTTAGAGAATTCCTGAGCCTGGTGCAAAAAGTAGGTTTGCATAAAGATTGCAGAGAAAAGAGAAAGACTCAGGGAAAAGCATATCCTTAATTCCTTGTTTAAGGAGAACTAAGCAGTAAGGTACCTGTAACAAAAGCTTTGTTTCATCGTGTTCCTTTATGTGCTGCTGCCTCCTCAGTCTGCTCTCAGCTTTGAGCCCAAGCTGCTGAGAAAACCCCTCATAACTTCTGTGTGGTTGGAGTGCTGCCCGGATTTATTAGCAGAACCAAGTTGGGATTGGTGCTACAGGTAAAACAGGGTTTGTCTGTGGACTACAGCAGCTCCTGGAGCTGAGCATCATGTCAGGAGAACTGTAAAGGCTGCTTGGTTCCAAGGGGCTTGGCTCCATGCTTCTTGTAGCTCTACCTGAATCTGGATCAGGGAATCACTCAGAAAGGGACTCTTGTTAACCTTATTGCTTACGAGTTTTGCAGTTCCCTGTCCTGTTTAACAGAGCTTTGATGCAAATAAGCATGATAAGCAAAATTCCTCCATGCTCTTTGAGCATTCTTAAGGAAACACCTAAGCCTGGATTGGTCCCAGGCTTGTATTGTGGGCCATATGTGTGTATTCAAAGCTTGTATGCTCTGTTACTTCATTTCATTTGATGTCTAGAAGGAATTTGAGAGTACTGTACCTATACATAAGGAAATATTGTATTATCACAAGAAATAATTTGGAAATGGGAAACAAACAACAAAAAAACCAATCAGAATTGTGCAGAAGATTAATGAAAAAGCTGAGAATCTCAAAGGCTAGAATCTTATCTGGAGTAAATGGAGGTAATGAAACTACAGTGAGTTGTATCAGATGGGAGCTGATGACAATTACTGGACGTGGGTGCTTTACAAGGAGAAATACGCCAGTGTTTCCCACTTGAGTACTGACCAGTCTGTCCAAAGGCATAAAATCACCTTCTAAACTTTGTGACTTGTCTTTTGCAGGAGGAAGAGGGAAGGATGGGGCACCCATTATAACCTTTCCAGAATTTGCAGGATTCAGTGAGATACCTGATGACGATTTTCTGAATGTGGTCACTTATCTAACCAGCATTCCCAGGTGAGGCTAAGCACAAATTTCTGTTGATTTCCTAGAGAGTTTTGGTTCCCCAGTGGCTTTCTGAATTCAGTTGTGCTACCAGGACATATCAGTGCCTCTGCATCTGTCCAGCCATTATGAAACTTCCCTATCTACTGGAATTGTGTCATTTGCATGGAAAAGAAAGCTTCACACAGAGCAGGCTGAACTGAATTGGAGCAGGAATAGATATGAAGAGCAGCAGCAAAGATAACAGATCAAAGGGAGCTAAGAGGGGTTGTTTGTGAAAAGTCTCAGGGGCACTGGATGTGTTAAGGGAAGGACTCCTTCAGGAAGGAGCCATACTTCCATAGGTCCCATGACTGCTTATTCTCTGAGTGCATCTTTCTATCCAGCTTTCTCTTTGCTGAAAAGCAAGTGAGGTGCCCCACTGACAGGATTCTGGGAAGCACCATGTGTTTTCTGGTACTTCATTTCTTTGGGGGTTTCTCCACAGCCAGGATGTTTTCCTTGTTTTTTGCCTGCAGCTTTATAAGGATAGTGAAACAAACTGATTTCCTCTGCTCTGAGGAAATGTACTAAGGCATGCCTGCTGAATTACTTTTTGTTTATCTAAGTGCATTCAATATTTTTTCAGTCCCCTCATCCTGTCTCTAGACCATGGCTCTCTGTGCTGGTGAGAAGCACAGCAACAATTTATTATTTCCTACAGTCTTCTCTAAAAAGGTGCCTAGAGGATCGTGGCAGAAAACGTGCCTCCTTCAAATTTGAGTGAGAAGTTTTACAGCTCCACCTACGTGTATTCCCCTTGTTGTTGCCAAAGTTGTTGCCAAAGTTGTTGCCAAAGAATTGCCAAAGCAAGCTAAGAGAAACCACATACTGTGAAGTTAGCAGCTTCATTGTTTCACTCTGCTCTGTGGAACTTTTGTTCTGCCAGGGGAAACTCTGTTTTGAGTATTTCTTTACTTGCTTCAGGACTGGGAGGCAACCAGCTTCAGGGTATATACAACAGCAACAGTGGCTGGGAAAACCACAAAACTAGTTTTTCAGGTCTTTGTACTTGGTATGCAGGGAGATGATTCCCAGTGATTTTGTCACATGTTGGGGAACCACCATGTTGCATTGTCAACATGATAGACAGAAATGCTTTGAGCTTCTTCAGCCTGTGTGAAGCCCAAAAGCATAGATGTATTCAAAAGAAATTAGCCAAGTTCATGAAGGATTGCTCCATCAATGGCAGCTGGACACAATGGCTCAAATGCAAACTCAGGCTGAAGAAATTAATTTATTTCTTAATGCTGGCACTTGGGAGAATATACCAAGAGAAGTATTGTCCTCAGTTTCCTGCTGCCTTTTTCTCAGTAGCCACTAACTACCAACATTGAAGTCAGGGTGTTGAGCTAGATGGACCTTTGCATTGATTCAGTTTCAGTTCTGTGTTTTCTCTTCCTCTGAGGAATCCCAGAGCCACGTGCAAAGAATGAAGAATTGAGCTTCAAAACTTGCCACTATCTCTGTAAATGGTGAGGGAGAAATATGTTAATTTAAGAGAAGAATCTGAGCAGCAAGCTTTGTGTGATTTATGACATAATTATACAGAGTACAAACTCAATAAGGCCTAAGTAGTGGACCTGTTTGGATGCAGCAGAGCCCTGTCAATCTGCAGTTGGCTGGTCCATGTGCACAGTGTCTCTGCCATGGACCTTAGCAAGCAGTAAAGGGTGTGCATGGTTACTTTTGCCAGCACTGCTCTACTAGATAGTGCTGTGTGTAATATAGCAGCATTCCTGTGCATGTAGTTTCACTGCTAGTAGTCCACCTTTTACTTTAATTCTCAAGAAAGATGTGCAGGTATCCAACGAAATGACTAAGAACAGGGAAGTCTCTGACTCTTCTGGAGTTACAAAGGGTATGGCTGTGAATCAGGCAAGATGAGGTATAATTTGAAAAGCAGTTCTTCCTCTTTATCATAGAAAATTCTTCCTTCTTCAGAGCTTAGTGAACCAAGAAATCAGCATCATTTTCCAGGCAAATGTAGAGAGAATACATGTCTTTTATGGTGTCTGATTTTGCATATCCTGTACAATAACGTTCATGCTGGTCGTGGAGATAAGCTCTGTGATTGCAGATAACATCACTTAGTGTTAGTAACATTCTAAGCCCCTCTGGAATGATTAATCTTGTATGTTCATATGACAAAACATATGACAGGATTGAAGATCAGCCCAGTGAGCCTTTTGCAATCTGATTAATTTTCCCTGTGGCTCAGCACTTGCTTATGAGAGTGCTCCACCAAAGGGGTCTGCATGCAAACATCCACAGATACTCAGTAGCATGGTGTATGCACATGCATCTCTGTGCTTGCACTAGATAACTCCAGAAAGCCCTTTTTTACTTGATTTATTTCATGGCCAGAATTTCTTTCTCTTTAACTTGACATGGATTAAGTACTTTGATAAACAGATGTCCTTTTCTCCTTACAAAAGAGGTGAAATTCAACATCTCAAGTCAGTGTTCAAGGGCTAACCTGAATATAGAGCTGAGGATGGAACAGTTCTGCTGATGGCAGATATTTCATTCAGGGAAAGGGAACCTTTCTGCCAGACATCTGTAGATCTAGGCAAATGTGCCAGAATTTATTTTGGAGGTAAGCCTGATGTTTATCTGCTTTTCAGGACTGTCTTCAAATCCTTCTTTTCAGAGAACTGGAGATGCATTTTCACAATGAGGGTAGAGATATTATAGTACTGACACTGAGAAAACATTGATAGAATGTGTGTGTGTGTTTGCTTTTAAACAAACTTTTTCTGGATGAACACTCAAGTGGGGGTTCTCAGCTGTACATCCACTTGTGCTGATGCTGCTATCTCAGCCAGGCCTCTTCCCATGGCTGTTTGCCTGCATCCATCCCTCGGTGCCAAATGACATTCAGACCTTGGCATGGCCTTTCAGCATGCTGGTTGAAACAGGATCACTTGCTGACACTCTCTCTGTTTCCCTGTATAAGTTTAGGACTTCAGTCAGTCCTATCTAACTAAAAAGAAAAAAAATCCACACCCCTCCCAACAGCAATAACCAAACAACTCCACAAACAAGCAAAACAATAAAAACCTCTAAAAAAAGCAAACAAACAAGTACCATTGGCTTATCTCAGTGACAACTGATGCTATACTGAGCATCATTTGAATGTGAAGGCCCTGGGTTGAGACTTTTGTGTTTAGTTTCTCACCTTTCTGTAACAAACTGCAACATGCACAATATCTTTGTTGCCTTTATATGAACATTATCATGGAATTCTATTCTGTGGAATATTTGTTGAGCTACTGAAGGATATGTATGTGTTTGTGTATATCCAGGACTACTGAAGAGTATGTATACATTTGCATATTTGTAAAAGATAATACAGATAAATTCTCTTCCCTGTGCTTGAGAGGCACTGCTGCAAACACATTTTCTATCCTCTGCAGAGAGCTGCATGTTGCACTGCTAAAGAGGAAAGGTCGTATATTGTCACTGAATTTTGTAATCCTCAGAGGAATTCTGTAAAAATACTGAATTGGAAAATTCAGTGAGTTTTCCTGTTAGCAGTATGAACTACTAGGAGCAGTCTCATGGCATCCCAGTTTTGCACAGTACTTTGGCTTTCAGTTTTCGATCCTGCAGATCTGCAGCAAGAGCTCAGAGCTGTTACTGTGTTGATGGTCTTCAGTAGATTATTGACATTAATTTGGATAAAATTACTCATGGAAACAGTGTTCCTGGGTTGATCCTTGTATGAACAGCAGAGTAAAGGTCAAGGAGATATTTAAACAATTTTTTTTCTTAATCTATGATTAGATGTTTGACTGCAGTATGTCCTTGGATTATGACATTTATACTCTTCCTGCCTTCCTCTGGTTTGTCCTGAGATGACTGAGCCATCCTGCTCTTCTGAAGTTTCTGGACACAGTGTGTACTCCTTAGCTTTTCTCCAATGTTGTCTCTCTGCCTCTTAGAAGGCAGAGAGAAGAGCAGTCCCACTGAAACCTTTCACTCAAGAGTGGGATTTTTGAGAGGGAAAGAGAGGATGGGGTATTTCTGAGGTCTATATAGATGGAATGGAGCACCAAATCACTACCTCTTAGATCCTCCTTGAAAAGCACTGAGAAGGAACAGGAACTGTTACTCTAGCCAGTATGTTGAAAAGGATAATTCTGAATGACTTGCAACCCCAGAACAAGTTTGTGATGTGCAAAATAGAACTCCAATTTCTGCTTTGCCTACCAGAATTCTTGGGGCTTTGTGTACACAAGTCAGGGGATACTGATGCCCTGGAGCTCAGTGCCCCTGTCAGATGTCAGCATACTTGGAGAAGGAAGACTGTAGAGGGGGTGTCTAATAGCTTTAAATTATTTTGCAGGGGGGAAAAAAAAAGAGATATCTAAAGGTTTTGTCTTCAAAAGAGCACAGTGTAATTTGTGATCCTGAACTATTCGTGCCACCTAGACTGGCAGCAGAGTCTCACAGCAGCTGAGAGATTCAGCAGATAAAATATTCATGTTTTGTGTAAGCTGCTAGCCTTATGCTGGAAAGAGAAATTTTGCTGCCTTTCCTTTCCATGTGCATTTCTGCCAAATATTCATTCTTTCCACTGTACGTTGTGTTTTCATAATGGGCTCTGAGCGTGGTGTGACGGAGGCTGCGTTTTGCTGCAGTTCTCTGCCTTGGAACAGGAGTATCTCCCTGTAACCCAGCACACCTATTTCATCTGTTTTGCAGTCTGGAGGCTGCCAGCATCGGATTCATCATCATCATAGACAGGCGACGGGACAAATGGAGTGCAGTCAAGGCATCCCTGACACGAATAGCAGTAAGTGCTTGCTTTTGTTTTTTATCTGTAGAAATTAAAATTGTCTGCTGAACCTTCAGCGCACGATACAGCCTCCTGTGCTCGTTTTAAGCTCCCATTTTCTGGCTGTGGATGCAGATTCTCCCTGGCCCTGCAGCTTGTAAATGTTAAATAAGAGAGGGAGGAAGCTGAAGAGACAAATTACATAGTCTTGTTTGCTGCTGAATTAGGACAAATTCCTTATTTTCTGGGTTGATTGCAATATAAATTCTGGTAATTTGAAGTTGGTTCCTAGAGGAGTATAAGAGGTACCCCTTCTGTGCCCTGAGGAGGGATGACGTGGCCTGCTTATGAAAGAAATAGATCCCAAGGGATTTGTGTTTGCACAGTAGTAAATGATCTCTGTCAGAAACTCTTAATAGCTTATTATATCTCATTTGCGAAAGTCAGAGCTGGGCACTGGTTTTCAGTGCTAAGAAAAGCAGCTGGTTTTATACATCTCTTACTAGGAGCATTTACTGTGTGAGGACCAGGCACTTACACACAGAGGTGTAGTATGGTGGGATGACAAAGACGACTTTAAGTTCTTTCAATGTATTTAGACAGAAATGTTTTTCATTCTCAGGCTTTTTTGCTGCTCTCTTCAAGAAATTGTTCTTTTTTTATGCTCGATGAGCTCAGAGGAGTGTGAGAGACGTAGGCTGGGTGTTGCAGGCAGGGCCATGTCTGATGAACATGTTGAGTGCCTGCTTGTGAGTAAAAATATGTGAGGTTAAAAAGATTCAAAACCCTTTGCAGGGTGAATAGGTAGGTCAGCCGGGGGAATCCATCTGTGCTTGCAGCTTCCCTCACCAGTCCAACATGGGCAGCCAGCTTTGCCCTCTAGTGGCTGCAGCCTAAAAAATGGGAAAACCTCTGGTGTGGTGGTGCAAATGGGGCTTGGTGGGGTTTGGATCTGGAAGAAAAAGGCACTTGTCAGGAACTTTGGAATTCTGTGATAAATCGGTATCATGAAGCAACATGTGGCTGGGCAGTAAAATCTATGGGTCAGTCTTCCTGTTGGGTTTGGAAATAGTGACAAGGAGCACATGCTGAATGGACCAGCTGATGCAATGGGCAGCTAGACTGAGCAAGATCCAGTAAATCTTACCTGCTTTGCCCTGGTGAGGAAACACTTGGCTGAAAATTCCCTTGTGAGGTAGAAATGTGCCTTCTAAGAATTCTATATTTCTTGCAGGGAGCATTTCCAGGAAACCTGCAGCTGGTGTTTGTCCTGAGGCCCTCCCGCTTTATCCAAAGGGCAATCGCTGACATTGGCATTAAACTCTATCGAGATGACTTTAAAATGAAGGTACCGGTAAGCATGCAGTTTTTTGTCCATGCATTTTCTTTATCTCCATTTCTGCACTTCTGGGCTGTCAGCAATTTCTCATAACCCAGGATTGCAAGTGGCACCTGGGGCCTTTCATCTGGGTCTGTGTGGTGCTGCAAAGAGTAAATTAGCAGTGGATGGCTCATAGTATTTAATGGACATGTTCCCATGTCCAGTCTAGCCATAAAATTTGACTCAGTTTTTAAGTACTGGCATTTTAACTCAGTGGAGATGCTCCCTTCATGTAGGCAGAGGTAGATCCCACTCCAGTGACAAACACAAGTATTCAGATCTACATAGCAGCAAAAGCCTAGGGCTGAATTCTGCACTATTTGATGGGTTATCCATGGGAGTGCTGGCTGTCCCTGTAACATTGGTTATTCTGTCTTTTATGACTCTCATGCCCTCAAGATTCAGAGTTTGTGCTTTTCTTATTTTTGGCGTATTTGTAGGTTGATTAGACTGTGATATGGAGAAGGTTATGAATCCTGAAAAAGTTTGAGATTATTCTATGAGAGGTCTTTCAGGAGTTGTTTTTAGCTGCATTCTTGCATGTGGTGTCAAAATTTTTTAAGTTTTATAAATAAACTTGAATTATGATTATTGATATTTCATCCTGGATCAGACTCATACTGTGCTCCACAATTACTTTACTGGAGGGATTTCAGATGACTATTTTGGATGTTGCTTTTGGGTTTATGTTGTTTTGCAAAATGCTTATGGTTCTCCAACAAATTCTAGCTCTGTCATCACTCAAGTTTGAAGTTCAGGTGTTTAAAACACTTTCTGCTTCTCCTGAAGTGAGAGACAGCAGCTGTTTATTACAGTGCATACAGAAAAGGGACCATGAACATACATTTGGTTTCTGTGGTCAAATTGTAACATTTACTGTTGTTGGATAAGGGTGGTTTTTTTGGTAAAATGCAAAATTGATGAGAAAAGTTGTTTGAATACAAACCAAAATATTTTATAATACTTTAAAAAATGGATGTACCTATATTTAATATGCCCCAATCTGTTACTATAGCAACAGTTGTACCAGTGACTGCAGCCTGGAAAGGGACAACTTTATCAAGGACTGGCATTTTCCACTAGTTCAGCATTTCCTATACTTTTAGCAGTTTATTTGATGTCAGACTTGCATTTCAAAACTTGGAAGGGATCAGAGTTGGAAGGGAGGTTAATTCTAGGCAGGGGTCAAGCACTGCACTGAGTATGAAATGGTAACTTACCTTTTTTACAAGCAGGAAAATCAAGATACCAGTTTAGTTTGGGGTCATTTTTGGATATTTTGAGCCATCCTGGGTATGTTCACAGAGCTTAGAGAGGAGCCTTACAAAAACTAAGAGCATGACATGCTTGCTGGATCTGCCTGCCTCCTGCCCGGATATCTGTGGACAGCCTCTCAGATTTATATACAGGCTGCCCACATATGTCTGATGCTATTCTCGGTTGGTTAGGGTTGTGCTACAGGTGTTCTAAGTTCCTGGGATCTGTCATGCTCTCTGGAGGGGCTTTTCTCCTGTGTAGCAGCCCATCCTAAAAGTACCATCTGGGCATGTCCTTGTGTACCCCAGTTTCAGAGCAGGAAATTAGTGAGAATGATGTCTTGTCCTCCTTGAAAACAGCATCCTAAATGCCAAGAGAACAGGACCAGAGAGTTCTTGTTCCATTGGAGATGTCCTTATTTAAGGAATTAAGGATCAGTACCTATCTTCAACATCATGATGATCTTTTAAATTGTTTCCAGGATTTTTGTTTGTGTTGTGTGTTTGGCTCTATGACAACATTCATGTCATAATTGGGCTGTGGATGGGTGGCATTTCCTATCACAACTGTAAGTGAGTCAGGATCAAGACGTGAGCATTCAAAAGGAGCTCCAGAATATTGTGTGCATTTGTTAAGGAAGCATTTGTTCAATAGTTTATTTGAGCTATCAGACTACAAATATGTTCAGTAAAATATATTTGCTGGGTTAAATCAACACAGGAATGAGTAGAAACCAGAAAGTCAAACAGGAACTGGAAATAAAGGCTGAAATAACCAACCAGACACAAAAAGGAAATACAGGATTTGTATCACATTGACGTACAAATGTGGGTAATAAAACCTCATCAGGTAAATTTCTATTGGGATAGTGATTTGATTAGATGCATATAATTAACCAGGATCAAGATGTAGAAATATAGGAGACACAGCAGGGTTCATCTGAGATTAAAACCTGTGAATTCAAAAGGAACACCCAGAGATGTACTCAAGGAACCTCCCATCATAGGAAGTGAATTAAAGCATCTTCAGAACATACATAAAAGGCTGAACAATCTGTCCATAGCAAACACTTCCTTGAACTTTGTAGGTGGTGACTTCTTTTTGACAGCCTAACCCATCCAGAAGCAGCTCCATGTTCCACGCTGATGCTTCTCTTCTACTCTACAGCTCCCTTGCACTCTCCAGCTGACTGGCTGTGGCTGTCATCTCTCTGGCAAGCAGCATGGGAGATGCTAATGCTCTCTTAGATTGGTTTTTTAGGTGGATGCTGGATTGCTTATAGGCTTTCTCCTGGAGAAATGCCTGCATGATGAAGACCATGCCTTGTTGGGTAGCACCATAGCTGGCAATATTAATAGGTTTGTTTTGTGACTCATGCTGAGCATACCAGGTTAAAGCAAAAATAAAATTCTTCCTAAAAGAAAACTGCATGACAATGTTCCTCTGTGGTTTCAGTGAGGTTTGAAGTATCAGAAGATTTCTAACTTGTCAGCAACATCTCTGATGGGGAAGAGCTACAAAGCAGTTAAGACTTACTTTTTCAAATGTGATTTCCAATTCAGAATTAGTGCTTAGACTTTATGTTCCAGTCTGAGGCCTTTTCAAGATGATGCAGCTTTTTGAGCTTTCTGGCTTTGATCATAACAGAACAGTGTTTCGTAACACTGTTCATAATTCAGGAAACAGTTTTTCCTTTAACTTCGGCTGAGATATTCACCTTTCTTTGCCACAGTCTCTTCATCAACAAGATCTCCTTGTTTCTGTGTTTAAAAACAGGGGTCAAGGAGAAGGTGAACTGCTGAAAGTGAAAAAGAATAGAGTGAAAGCCTACCTGAGAATTTTCAGCCTCTGTGGGTCCCTGGGGCTAGATGCATCCTCTACTATATTCTTGTATCCAAGTTGGGTTAAAGTCTGGATGAATGGACGTGGTTTTAAAAACTAGTTTCATGATGGGTTAAGAGGGTAATGGTAATGGGTGGTATTCTGCCTGGAAGTGGGCAACAAGTGGAGTGTTGTAGTGATACCTGCTGGGACCTGCCCTATTTTATGTCTTCATCAGTGACACAGAAGAGGCACAAGGCTGCACTGTCATCAAGTGTGCAGATAACACTGAACCAGGATGAGCAGATGGTATACTCCAAGAGAGGGCCACTGGAACAGAAACTCAAGGAGTGGGCTGACCAGCATATTATTTTATATATACAAAAGGGGCAAAGCAAAGTCCTGCAACTGGGAAAGAGTTTCCTTCCAGAAGGATTTTCTTCCTCAAGAAAGAACTCATTCTTCCCTTCAAGTTCTTTCCTTCCAACAATGCAACAGTTGTGTTGTTGACAACAGTTCTGACTGTTGCCTGACTATCTGGGGAGCATCTCTGCAGAAGAGGACCTGGGAACTTAGTAGACAGCAAGCTGTACATGAGCCAGAGTGTGCTCTGGCAGCAAAGGAAGCCATCAGCATCCTGCATTAACAGGAGCAGTATGAACACAAGCATAGCCAACAGGTTGAAACAAACACTATCCCCCTTTACTTGGATCTAATTAAATCACATTAAGAACACCCTCTTGAGTTTTGGTTCCCCAATATAGGAAAAATATTAATCTGGAGTAATCTTGGAGAACCAAGGTGGTCAGGACTTGGAGCATGTGTTCTGTGAGAAGATGCTGAGGGAACTGTGCTTGTCTATCGTGCAGAAGGGAAGGCTTAGGAGGGTTAATATGACATAGCAGCAGCTTTCCAGTCCCTCCAAGCAGGTTACTGGGCACTGCAGCCAGCTAGTGCATGATGGTAAGAGAAGAAATAACTGACATAAAGTGAAACCTGACATAAAGGGCACCTCTGACTTAACATAAGGAAAAACTTTTGCACCACAAAGACAGTAAGCAGCAGACCAGACTGCCCCAAGAAGTTGTACAATCTCCAATCCTTGGATATTTTTAAGTCTCAGATAAAGCCCTGAGCAACCTGCTTTGATCTCACAGCTGGCACAGCTTTGAGAAAAAAGTTGGACTAGAGAATTGAGATTCCTGCCAACCTGAATTATTCTAGAAAGATTCTGTAACAAAGGTCAGCTAAAATCTTGTTCAGGTTTGTTCTCAAGGCTTTTCTTAGAGAAGTCTTAGCCTAGAATATGCATCCTCTTGTCTCCATATATCTGCATTCATCTCATTGTCCACAGTGTTTGCCCGAGTACTTACCATGCTCTATTGGAGCCTGCTGGCATGCAGAGCCACTTAAGCTTTCTTTAAGTAGGGACAAATAACACCTTTGACATATTTCTGACATTTATTTATTTAAAATGCTTAGTCATTTGTGCTCAGCTTCTTATTCTTTTGTTGCTGAAATCATGGCATATCTTTTAGCTGTTAGAACAACAATAAATGTGTGCTATTTGTGTAATCACTTGTGTTGACAAATTTACATGGTTGCCAAAAGGTAATTCTGCTTATCTGAAGCTGAACTCAAATCTTGTTTGGCTTTCTTCAAGCCAGTTTAGTGGTAAGGAGATTCTAAAGTAAAAAAAAAATGGATCTAGGTTTATCTCTCCTTTCCCTTCCATTATGATTTTAAATGGAAAAATGCCAGTGAATTCAGTGAACATACAGTGCCAAAAAAATCAGAAAACTGAAAGAAAAATCTTACTCTCAATGTTTCATTTCAGCACTTCCCTGGATCAAGTAGTTGGTGTTGAGGAAGCTGTTTAACTTGCCTGTGCCACCATTTATCTGTAAATAAAAGTTATCTAGAGAATAAATTGTTTGTGTGAGCATTATCAATACCATACTTATGCTCTTAATGCACATGCAAAATGAGGCAGGCCAGCAAGGAGGAAGATGATGTCAAAAATCAAGGTTATTTCAAGAATGTCCATGTAGATATTGAGAAGGCAAAATTTAGGAAAAATAAACTGTGGCCATGGCATGAGAAAATGAAAAATGAGAACTGATGGCCTCTGGTTGAAATGCAGTTGTCATATATGTTCAGGCAAACCCAGATCCTAGGAACAATGATAGAAAGGCTCGTTATTTCTCTCAGTCCAGTGTGTTTGGATTCGTTTCAGATCATCATGTTAAATTCTGTCTCTGATCTGCATGGCTACATTGACAAGAGTCAGCTGACCCGGGAGCTGGGAGGAACTCTGGAGTACGGCCACAGCCAGTGGATCCATCACCGAACTGTGAGTGCTGGTGTTCTTCCTACACAGCTGCACCAGAGCTGGCCAGGGGACAAATGCAAAGCAACCATCAAGCAGTAACTTGCCAGTTCCATTACAGCCTATGGATTCTGCTAGGGACTCGAGGAAAGAGGAAATCCATGACTCAAACAGAGAAAGGCAAATTCCCCAGAAGTTTGTCGCAGAAGCAGTAATTGCATCTCACTGCGTACTTGGCCCAGGGCCTAACAGTGTCGTGGTGTTCTTACTCAGCAAGGCCTGTGGGCACATTCTCTTGCCTTTTAAATAATTGATGGGATTCATAGACCTTCAGCTGAAGTTGAAAATAGGCTGTAGCATTTTGCTGACTTGACAAAGGTCAAAAGTAAGGTCAAAAGTCTCACTTTAATGATTAATTATGTCCATGCTTTTAAGAGAACAAAAATACTCAGGGCACTCTATTTTATTTTTCATTTCTATACTATACAAGCATGCACTCCACCTGGGTCTTATTTTAGGTAACTGAAGAACAGTTGTTACTAGGAAGACAGAAAGACTTTTTTATTCTATTGAGGAAACTTGCACAGGTTTGCTTGTTCCCTTTTTGGGCTGGTTAATGCATTTCAGTTTCTGCTTTAATACAATGTGAACAATTCATTATGGTGCCAGTTTAGATGACAGTTCATAAAAAACAGACTCCAAACTCTGGCACTTTAGCAGACAAAATATTGTCTCATTCTTTCTAAGCAAAAGTGGGCTAAGCTGGGTCATGATCCTGGAAAAGTAATTTCACAGTTTATACAATCTCTCTTTGTGGGTCTACTTGCAAGATTGGTGTATTAGAGCCCACATCTAATGTGAGGCTCAATGTTTTGCAAAGTTCTGAGCAGCCCTGGGTTTGAGTCTGTTGTTGCTGATGGGCAGGTTACACCTAACACATAAAAAGAGCTTTTTTGAGGTAATTTAAATCAAATCACTTTTGTTACTTTCTTGCTATGGTTTTTTCGTGCTTTGCTATCCTTATAAAATTAAAATTTAGCCTCCTTTGGAACCACCAAATATTTCAGGCTTCTAAATATGCAAACATAGACTCTGAATTTCATCTAACATTGATTTTCTACATTTATGACTGTGTTGACTGTAATGAGGTTAGGGTTGAGATGAGTGAACAGGCTTATGTCAAAAGTATCAAAAATATGAAACAGTCCATGAAGGGAAGGGGAGTGTGAAAAAATGAATCATCTGTAAGAGCTTTCAAACAGCAAAAGGTTTGAAAATATGAACAGGGATAAAATGAAGTACAAGAAAGGTGGTATTATTTATTAATGACAGGGGTTTACATAAAGCAATAATACATAGTTTGGTAAGATATGCAAACAAAAATGAGCCAAGAATTTAGGGGAGTAGGGCTATGTAATCCCCAGAGATTTTGGTTAAATTTGTTGGAAAAATTTTTACCAAGCAGAGAGACTTGAAAAAAACCCAACCCATAGATGTAATTTAGGTACATGAAACAATGTATTGCTCACATGCACAGGAGAGAGTGGGGGTAGGCATGCTAGTAAGTGAAACACAGACAAGTTCATGGTGCAGTCAGCCAAGGAATATCTGCTGGGTAAGAGGTTGTCATCAGGGAAGTGTCAGCTTCCAGGGCACCTTGAAACAATCTGGCATCCAGTCTTGCTGAGCTGTGGTCTTCATGCCCTTTGCTGCTTCTCTCAGTGTTCTCATATGTTGTCCTGCCAGTACTTTTCTTCTGAAAAAGCTTTAAACTCTGGCTAAATGGCAGTGACAGAGCAACCTCCTTGCATCATTCCCTGTTTCTGCCCTCCTCTCTTGGCTGTCAGGAGCCTATGGACTTGCCCACAGAGTGCATTTTCAGTAAATGGCCTTTGGTCATGGATGGCCATGTCTGTGTTGCAGTCAGAAGTGTGACATTTCAGCCAACTCTAATCCAGTAGTTTCTGTGCTGAAAACAGCAGGATACAGCTGCCAAGCACTGAGATAGAGCATATGTGAGTCTGTACTGCTTGTGTTGAAAGCAGACATGAATTTATGGGGGGAAAGGGAAGAAGGCTGTGAACTCTGCTAGCATTGCTTCATGGGGGGCATGTTTGAGATCACAAATGTGGGCTAATTCCTCTCTACACCTTTTGAATGATGATCTACCTCCAGTTTGTTTTTCACAGAGCACACAACATAATTTCATCTGTCAGGGTTGCAAACAATGAATTCCCAATCATTGCTGGAGAAAGTAACACAATGTGCAACAACTACATAGTGTTTGATTGGGTGTGATAGCATCCCTAGTGTTTGCTGACTGACTCAGACCTGTGGGGGGTTAGATCAAAAAGTACAAAGAATAAAGAGCTGTACAGAACAACACAGTCACCCCCAAATTTGGGCATGATCATGAGAAAACATCCCATCCAGTTACTTGCTGCTAGATCTAAAGGTTTTAATCACGTCACAGGTCTGAACCTTATATTCTGCTCTGAGAAGGTGGCATTGGGTTTTTTAGCATTCCTCACTTCCCCATTCTTTATTAAAACCACAGATTTCTGACAAGTTTTCTGTTGGTGTACCCAAGTGATAAAGAAACAGCAATGTTCTGATGAATTTATGCATTTTAACTGTATTTGTGGTTACTTGTTCTTGTATTTGTGTACTAGCATGGACAGATGGGAGGAAATGACTAGAAAGCATATTATACAGATAGGCAAGATGGAGAGGCACGTATTCAGAAGTCAGGGAAAGACAGATTACTGCTGAGTGAACAATGGCTGTATAAATATAAAAGCTTTGCCCTATATATTTTAGTAGTGTTCTCAACTTAAATAAAGCCTTAATTAAAATTTTAAATGCAGCAGAATTTCCCAGCAAGCATGGGCAGAGGATCTGAAGTTGCAGGCCTGGCTTTGAAGCTGATGTCCTCTGTGGTTTCATTATGTCTGCTGTGGTTTCATTATGTCCCCGTTGGCTCATGGAGGTGACAATATGTGTGGACCTGTGAAAAGGTCATTTGTGACACATGGTTTAATTTGTAACTTTTAGCACATCCACCCAAAAAAAGGCAATGTGACCAGCTTTACAGGCATGTAATACTTGCAGCACAGTGTGCCTGAAGCACAAAGTGCTGTTAAGTGGCTAAGGGTAAATAAACAATCTGTGACTTTATGCTTTTGCTTTTCTAGGCTATTGAAAACTTTGCCATGACAGTAAAAACAACAGCACAGATGCTGCAGACCTTTGGAACAGACTTAGCAGAGACTGAACTTCCCAACGATGTGCAGTGCACAGAGGAGCTTCTCTCCTCACACTCCGAGCACCACAGCAAGCTGAAGGTGATTGTTGCCCCATGAAGGCTCCAGCAGTGTAATAGATGAGTTCTGATCTAGCAAAATTTTCTGCCATCACTTGGCAGTCCATTTTCTGGAAATGACTGAGGAGGTCAGACTCCTGGGTTCAGGAGGTCAATTTGATTCACCTGTGGAAAAGGACATTTTAAGCTTCAAGAATGATAGACTGGAGAAATGTCACTTCCACTGTGTGAGAGAGAGTAATGGGATCACATCTGGAACAGCATAGGCTTCTGATGAAGTGTTCATCAGAAAGGATGGAATTACATTGGAGCAGAAACAGAGAATGTCTGTGAGGATAGTCAGGAATGATCTAACTAGGTGATGACTAGTTTTGTTTAAAAAAAAAAGTTGGGGCTAGTTTTGCTTTGCAGAGTATGGATCAGAATTAAATATTAATGCTGTCAACAAATGCCTCAGGTTAAACACAATATTAAAAATACTACTTAAGCTATATTAGCACAAGAACAATTTTTATGGAAGAAGTGTGCAGTGATATGGGGATTCGTCATCTGACAAGTTGATGTTGGAGCCTCATTGTCTTTTTTATTGCTCATCTTTCATGCTGGGAAGACACTTCTGTGAATGACTTCTTATAGCTGATGTACTGTGGCTCAGCATGGCACAATGTTGTTTGAGGAAATTCCATTAAGACGTGCAATGTCTCAGCCCAGTCTTTCAGCTCACAAGCTACAGCATACATTAAATTTGTGGTAGAATAATTTATTCTGCAAGTGGCCTGGTCAGATATGCAATCTGCTCAGAAATTACTTTATTCCTTTTCTCAGAAACAGATCTACTATTCAAAGTTAAAAGATTTAGGTCTCTGCATTTGCTAGAAAAATGTATCACCTTTGGTAAGCATTTATATTTTGTTTCAAGTATTTTGTACCTATGAAAGAATCCTCCTTCATCATTACTCTATTGTCATCTAGGAAATGTGAGTGTTAGAAGAACATACAATTTGGGTTTTGGCTTGTTTTCTTTCCCCTCAGGACGAGCTGAAGCTAGCAGTGAAGCAGGGGGCCACCTTACTGACATGCATCCGGGAGCCAGTCACCCGAAGTGCCAACAGCAAACTCAGTCCAGATGAACTGGAGAATGTGGCCACAGTGGAAAGGTCAGTGGAGCTAGATTACCTTGTGCAACTTGCTAATTTATTCCTAGGAGAGGCAAATGTCATTTAAATAATTTAAATATTAAGGTTATAAATTATCACTGGTTCACCTAATCAGGATTTATTGGACAGGTAAGTCAGAGAAGGGAATGGTTTAGAGGAGGTTACTTGATTAAACTGTCAAGGCAAGTTCTAACAAGTCCTGCATTTCTTGGTAATTTTTGGTCAGACCACTAACTACCTGCTGGAGATTTAACATGGGACCTGTTTTCTCCATAACATGTATGGCTTCCAAACTTCTGTGCCTGATTAGAAAGTGGCACCTGAATCTCTGTGAGATGAGCAGGTGATGTGCTTGTGGGTGTCTGTGGAAATACTGGGGGAGGAACAGATGAAGATGATACCTGAAACATCCTGTGTGTCACAGCTGCAGAGACACAGAGAGAACCCCCTTTTCCTTCCTACAATGCCAGTTATTACCATAAAGCTTTTAGTCACCATGTAGAAGTTTCTGCTGTGCCATGTGATGCAGTGCAAAGAGAAATGCCATGCCAGGGTTTCAGCATGTCTGCATTCACTGGGAACAAAGGTGCTAAAAGTAAAGCTGAGCTGATATTTTTCACTGAATACTTTAAAATCCTTTGAACAGTCATCCCAAAGGAATTTGTGAATTCATCTTGAATTCAACGATTAGCTTTGATTACAAAAAGGTTTCCAGGGACAGATTGAAAACAGAAATTTGTTTTTGAGAAGAATACAAGGGAGCTACTGGCATTTGCCCCAATAACTTGATGATTTCAGCACTCACTGATCCCTCATCTGCCCAAAGAATGCCCCATCTATTGAAATACAGAATATTCAGGGAACACTTCCTTTTTTTTTGTTATTTGTTTAAAACTGTTCTACTTGTAATTAATGGATCATTGAGAAATTGTGAGGATGACTCACTAGCCTGATGTCAGATATTTTACTGAAGATATGACACCTTGACATTAATGTATTGCAAATGAATGTTTCATCATTTACACGAAGTAAAACAATGTCCATGGGAGTAATTATGAGTTTCTAATCTATTGTTTTTAATGGACTGGGAAAAACAGTCAGCTCTTGCCTATGTCTGATGGGTGAAGAAAATTAACAAATTGTAGAGTTCTGCTTTAATCATTCCATAAAATAATAATTGCATCATATTCAATCTGCATCTGTTGGGGATGAATTACCTTTGAAGCATTGGGTGGAAGCTAGGGAGTGACAGCTGCCCTTGGCTGCCAGCACACGAAACAGCTCCAAGTCCCTCTTGCACAGCAGGAGGCAGAACTGCAACTGCCACAGTAGATCCATGTAGTTGTCACTCATCTGTCACATTCCTGCCTGTCCTACTGCAAATTTCATTCTCTTTTGCTTAAGGGAGAGTTGACATAGAGCCCTTTTACCCAAGTGTAGGGCTCCTCACCATCTCCATGCTCTGCTTTCTGCCACCAATTGCTGTAACTTAGAAGAAGTGAACTAAAGGAAATAAGTACATTCTGTTCATTATAATTTCTTATCAGGTTGTTGGCTCAGTTGGATGAAACAGAAAAGGCTTTTGATCAATTTTGGACCAAGCATCATCTAAAACTAGAACAGTGCCTGCAGCTTCGACACTTTGAACACGATTTTAGAGAGGTATTTCTTTGTTCATGCTGTCTAGCCTTCTCTGGTAAATAAGGTCAAATTCTATCCATACTTAGAATATACTGGCAGTCCAAAAAGGAGGTTGGGAGAGAAGACCTTAATTGGGAAATAGGAAAAGAATATTCAAAAATTAAAGTCTTGACAGCTTTCAGATGTCTTGCAACACTTGAATAAAGCACAGTGAGGAAAGTGCCAGATTGTGAAGCCAAAATGTGGAACACCAATAAGTAAATTTATCTTGATAAATTATTTTGCATTTAAGTGTGAAGTTATCAAACATAGATTCTTCTGTGATGGGAAGTTGCCAATCCCACCAGATCAAGGAAATACAGTTCAGAAGCCCAACTGTCAGCCCAGAGACTGGAGTAATATAGATTCTGGAGTAATATAAACTCAGGAGTTACAGATTGTCAAAACTTTGTGGGCCTAATTAGTGAGAAGCAGGGAAACCCTTTGAAGAATAGATTGTTGTTGATTTATTATTATTATTATTATGGATTTTCCATTTTGGAACAAACTGAAGACTAAACTTGGGATGCAGACCCTTCTCAGAGATGTAGGTGAATGTTTGTTGTAATTTTTTGTCAGTATCTTGTGATGGGGTTCTGTGTGGATTTATTTTGGTTTTATGTTTTTGTTGTTGCTGGTTTTTAGGTAAAACTGACATTGGATAACCTCATGGAAACACAAGCAGGTTTTGCTGACATTGGAGACAGTGTGACCCGAGTTGAGAACCTCCTAAAGGAACAAAAACATCTGGAAGAGAAAGGACAGGTTTGCACTCAATTTAGTGTTCTAGCTGCTATAGACATGGTATTCTAGACAATTCTTGGTCACTGCCCTTTTTTTTTTTTTTTTTTTTTGTCCAGATTTACTCTCTTCTCATAAGTCACTATTTTAAATTGCAAAACACAGATCCTAATTTCCACAAGCCAGGGTTGTTCAGACCCAGTAGTTCCATTTCATTACTTGGAATGCTAGGGAAAAACTTAGGGAATAACCTTGTGTAATGGATGTCCCCAGTATGTGAGAAAGAAGTGGACTCCATAACCTCACCAGGCAACCTGTTCCAGTGTTTGGTCACCCTCACAAGAAAAAAAGTGCTTTCTGATGTTCAGATGGCACCTCATGAGTTTCAATGTACTCATTGACATTGAAGTTGGCCTTCAATGTAAATACAAAATAAGACATATCAGCTATATTAATATTCCAAACTTCTACCCTGAGGCTACAGCAGGGGTTGGATTGCCCTTATTATGCATGTCATTCTAACTTTGGCTTTTTCTCATTAATTTCACAGGAACCTTTAGAGAAGGCCCAGTCTCTAGCTCTCCATGGAGAACAGCTCATCCAAAACAACCATTATGCAGTTGACTCCATTAGACCAAAGTGCGTTGAACTCAGGCGGATTTGTGATGACTTTACCAATGAGACCAAGAAAAAGTATGATATTTTGGGAAAGTCTCTTGAGCTGCATAAGCAGTTAGATAAGGTAGGTGAACCTTCTCAGATAACAGCTCTGGCAGGGTTCTACTAAAAATGAAGGATTTTATAACTCAGGTAATTATGATGAAGATAAAAAAACTTGTTTGGTTTTTCTCCATTTCATTTAGTAAATGTTTGTATAAATATTGGAGCTTTGCATTAGTTCAGCAAGTTCAGTTCTGCCTATGCTGATGGGGTGACTTGTGGGCAGGAACTGCTGCATGCTATGAGTAACATTGATCTGCTTTAGTGACATGTTATGGCAAATCTGGTTTTCATAAAGTAAAAGCAACACCTGACAACTTGGACTGTCAGTGATGATAAGTCCTTCTTCCACAACTTTTCTTTGAAGGCAAGCCAATGGTGCGAAGCTGGAATCTACCTCTTAGCTTCCCAAGCTGTGGACAAATGCCAGTCACAAGAGGGAGCTGAAACTGCACTTGTAGAAATCGAGAAGTTCTTGGTAACTGCTAAGGAACACCAGCTCTCCAACCCGAAGGAGTTCTACAATCAGTTTGACATGATCCTCACCCCTGAAATAAAGGTAAAAACCCTCAGATGTGCATGTGCTCACTCAGAAGTTAAAATTTTCTGATTGCTTTGTCCATGAGAATGTACTGGGCTATCTATTTGAGCCTGCTAAAATATGCCTCTTTCCCTACTCCAAAAGGGCACAGAGGTCAGTTTTCTTGGCAGTAAGTTTTACTCATAAGAGTAGTCATGCAACACTTCATTTTCTTCAGAGCAGTCCTAGAAACTCTGCTTGAGTCACCATGTCTTGGTGAAACTGTGATCTGGGCAGAATGCAAGGACTGGGCTGCAATGAACTGTCCATGTCCAGAACTGTCACTGTGTGATCTCCAGCTCTAGCCTCTGTCTGGTAATACAAGTCCTTTCTTCACTTGCTCAGTCCAGCACTGACAACCGTTTCTTGTTTGCTTTTTCTTTGTCAAGGCCAATGCCCAAAGAATTGTACAAAAACTCGAAGATGTACAAGAAATGTTTGACAAGAGGCAAGTAAGTCTGAAGAAGCTGGCAGCCAAACAGACCCGGCCAGTACAACCTGTTGCTCCACATCCTGAATCTTCCCCTAAGAGAGCATCACCAAAGATTACCAGACCAGCAGCAGTAGGTAGGCTGTGAGCAGCTGCTTTCAGACTCACACCAATGTTTTGTCCACATGCTCATGTTTGATTTTTACTGTCAGAATGAACACTTGAATTCGATGTGCAGTGTCAGCCTTGTAGATCCAACTAGTAAAAATGAATATGATGTATCTCGCACTGCAAACATACAAACAAGGGTGAATCAAAACAACCCACCAGGTTTCTCTTCCTAGGTCTAATCTACAGAGTACTTTTCTATACTGTGTCTCAGTGTGTCTTGTATTGCTAATTCTCAAATACCCAAGCCAGGGTATTCAATGCAAGGCTGCAATGTAAGCATGAGAACCTCTTTTACATTGCAGATAGTGTAATGTGAATATTGTCATAATTCCTCAAGTTTTAATCAGATACTTGCAAAATTAAGTGTTCATTAGTGAGTGACACTGACTCATTTGTGGAATTTTCGCTTTTCCCATTCTACCTGGATGTTAGTTCACTTTCTGCCTTGTCCTCTGCTAACCATAGAATCTGAGCATTGCTTCTGTTTGGAAATTACTGAAAGTTCCTGATTTGAGGTTAGCATGTGCATTTAACCAAGATAGCTGCTTTCTGCAAAAGGAACATGAGGGAAACTAATTTGAAACAGTGTATCCTGGAGACCAGCCACCATGTGCTTGGTGGCAGGAAGGGGTTGTTGCTTTGGAACCTCCCTGGCTGTTCAAAAGGAAACCTTTAGCAAAAAGCCTTTTAAAAAAACCTCTAATTTGCATGAAGAGCCTTCAATAATCTGCTTTCTCAACAGGAAGATGCCCAGTAGCCTGACCATTTTGCTTTCTAGGCATACCAGCAGAAAGTCACACCAATGTCCCTGTTCTCCTCAGCTCCCCAACATTCTTTCTTTCTTCCAAAGGAAAATCATCTTCTTCCCATTCCCATGCTGGTTTGACATCTGTACATTTTCCCCCCCAAACCATGCTAGCTGTGTTTTTTATGGACAGTTCCTACCTCAAGTTTCAGGTTCTCTTATGGTTTAAGGCAAGCTGAGAACACAATGCCTGTGAAGAGGTCCTGCTCTGTCTCCCACACATCCTCCAGCACTGTGCTCCCCTCTTGCTCTGGGGTGGGCAGTCAGTTTGCTGGACTTGTGATTTGCCTTGAAAACTGAAAAAACAGACTGTAAAGCCCTAGTAGTTCTTTTTCCATTGTAGGAGTTAGAAAAATGCAGGGAGCTCTGGAGATCACACAGCCTGGTCATCTGCTTCAAGCAGCACTAATGTCAGAGTTCATCAGATTGCTCACTGCATGACCACTAGTGCTGAAGCAAAGGAAGTTGCAGGAAATGGGGTTATGGGGTCAATAGTTCAGAGCCAGTTAGTTCATGTCAGTGCCAGCACAGTTTTAGGATGGCTTTCACCTATTTCTGTGAAACTGCACGAAAAGCTAATCTTGCCGTTCTGTTTATGCACACAGTCTTTTGAACTGTTTCTTGAACTTCTTTCTTGTCATTTTAGCACATTTACAGATTTTTAAATTAAATTGTTGATACAGATAGACCCTTATAGAACAGTCACTAGTTTATGACAGTGCTCTAAGTGTTGATTCTTGTTCATACAGCCCATCCCACATACTATCAGCTCTTTCACAGAAAGTCATGAGCTGCTCCCTTGCTTTGTCCTTTGAATTGCAGTTCATGGTTATACAACCCAGTACAGGATAACTGTGTGACAAGGCTTAGCCTTTTATGTCCTGTTGCAAAATAAAAGGTAGGTGAAATTTATTTTAAAATGCTTCTCTGGTTCTGAGGAGGTGTAAAGTGCAACCCATTCCTGTTCAGACATTGATAAGCAGACTCTGCCATTTCATTCAGATTCTTGAAGGTGACCGACCGAGAGTACCTCTGTACAAAGAAACTGAAGTGCCTGAGTACCTACAGCTCATCCAGGGACTCACAGTCAGTGACTTTAATAGCCATGAATAGTATATGTATGGTCCCAAATTCTTTATGAATCATTTTGCTGTTATCCAGTTGTCTGCTACAAAGAATCATACTTTGAGGTTCCTGAGTGCCCTTTCCCTCAGAGTGCCAAAGCACTGGTCAGTAAAATACTGGTCAGTATTTTAACCTTTTTTTCAGAAAGAAAACTGAAGCACAGATAAACCGAGGAATTCACCAAGGTGTTTCACAGTCTGACTCTGAAACCTGTCTGAGAATAGAAACAGGGACACTGAGTCCTATTCCTATTCCAGCCTGAAAATGAGGCTGTGAAATTCTGCTCTTCTTGAAGCTACCCTCTTTTGGACTTACCTCTGTGTCCCTTCTTCACATTCATGGCATCAATGCACTATCAGCATTTACTTATGGGGACAAATTATTGAGCAACATCTTGGAAACCTGAGAGAGGCTTAGAGCACCTTCTCGAAACAGATTTTATAACTCATTTGTCATTTGTTACCCAGTACATACCTGGATATTTCTAAAAGCTTGCAAAATAGAACATGAAAACAGGAAAATACCCTGTTCCTAGACTCTGTAAATACATAGGCAAGAAGAGGCAATAAAATGTGGTAAACAGAAATAGAAGACCAGAAAGAAAGGCTTTTGTCCCCAGGCAGCAGAGTAACAATACCATAGCAGCACTGGGGTGGTTGGTGTGTGAAAGGAAAAGAAGTTACATTTGTTCCAGAATAGATTTTGTTTTGTTCTTCCTTGCTGACTATCCATTTTCCTGACAGGGAGCAATAGGGAAAATTCAGTCCAATTCAGGGTGCTAAGGGAAAAATCTTCACAGATATGAAGGCTCAGACATTAAATACTCCATTATTTTAACTGTCAAACTCTTCATTTTACATGGACAAGTACATAGGCAGAGATGGATTTTCTGCACATAGGCACAGCTGATACCATATCTGAGGGAAAGGGCAAGTTTCTGTTGGGGAAATTACTGTCACAGTTACATGTCCATGTCCTTATGGTTTCTGGTGACTCTCAGCAATCTTTTAGCTCAGTAAGATTCAGAAAGGCAGTTCAGAGTTGACTCTCCTTCAGTCAACACTTTTCTATGGGTCTGGAAACTCTGAAGAAAAATTTTAGATTAATCCCAGTTTTGCTTGATGCTTCTGGTTTCACAAGAGATCTTCTATATTTTGCAGGCCTGTTCAGGACTGAAGTACTAGTTATGGAGTTACTGTGATGCTGAAAAATCTGTGTCAGCTGTGTTTGGTGCATGTTTTAGCTGTGAAAACTTGATTAAATATTATTCACACATCAACCCTGAAAAGGCAGAAAACTCTGTTGATCTTTTTACAATAAGAGCCTTGAAAATATTTAAGTAGCATATATGACACCTTATTTTAAGGAGAACTCAATTTTCTCCCAATGGAAGCTGCTTGAATACTGCTAATGGCTAAATTTGTCCCTATGTTTGTTGGGAGGAAAAAAGAGGCACTTGATAGCAAAATATTTTTGCTCTGATTCACTTCTGAATAATTTTTGGGGATTTAAATACATATTTGTTCTCTGCATTTCTGTGCAAAACTCTTCAGCGTGGAGTGAATTGGAATAGGTCCACAGAATCAAACCACAGTCTGTCAGGCACAATGAAATCAACTTCAGAACTGTAAAGGATAATACAAGCTATTAGAAATCACTGCAGTTAACATTTATCTGTATTAATTTACTTGTAATTCTCCCAAACTCTTACTCTTTGAAATGAAACTTTCCCAAAGGCTATTTCCTTCAACCTCACACGTTCTTGGAAAATTTCAGTAAAAGATGATTTGGCCATCTCAGTGACCATGGTTAGGAAAAATGTCTTGTTTTAGTTACCTTTCTGGCAGGAGTTAGAACATGGCAGCACAAAGTGCTATGAAATATTCACCTAGAGAGTTATTTGTGTGCAACATAAATGTGAAATACAGGAGCAAGATGTCAAAATTTCTGTGAGCTTGTTAAAAAAATAACATGTTTAACAGCACATTGCACATACAAAATCCATGACTCACCATACAAGCATCTTAGAAGGCCAACTTGGAACACAAGATTCATAAGGGGGGAACACAGCTGGAGCCTTTTCATTTCTTTAAATAATAAAATTTAAGCTGGTTCCATCTCAGTTAAATATATACAACTGCTCATTGGATCCAGTCCAGCATTCCTCACAGTCACTAGTGCATAACACTCACTAACTAATAACATCTGGACAGAGGATAGAGGAAGAATTTCTTGCTAGTCTGGGGATGTGTGCAGGGAAAGTGAGGCTGTGGAGGGATTAGCTGACTCAGAAGAGATGGTGCATGTGACTTTCATGAATGGTTTGACAAACCACTAGTTTCTATGGTTCGGTATATTTCTACAAGTGAAATTGAAAACAGGAAAAGATACTTTCAGATTTGTGGCTGGGGGACTGCTATTATACTTGGGCCAGTAGTGTCTCCTTGTAGAAGAATATTCCACATCCAGGAACCTTGCTCTATGCTTCTTATGTCAGCAGATTTTCAGGGGACTTGACAGAAATTTTGCTAGAGCGAAGTCTAAATTATATTGCCTAAGAATGGCAAAGTCTTTCTGCCCTAAGCCATCAAGTGACAAACCACAGCTGCTCTGGTGTTACCTTAGTTGCCTAAACATTCTCTTTTGCCATCACCTGCATTCAAAACAGCAATTAAGCCACTAATTACCTTCAAACTCCTGTTCCTGTTGGACAGCATGAGCAGCAAGCCCCAATGAAGTTTAACAGACTAGTTGTTTCCATGCTTGTTCTTGCCAAAGGAATTTGATTCTGCTGTAGGTGATTAGTGAGAATGCACAAACCAGTACAGAAAGCAGATGGGAAAACATGTGATGGTGGAATTTCCCCCAAACCTGAATGTAAGTGGATTTTACTTGAGAAGGGCTTGGAATATCTTAGAGGTACTGGGTATATATTGTAACCCTTGACTATGGCCTCTGTCTCTTGCTTGTCAGAGTTACACTTATTCTATCGAGAGCTATTTAGGGCCACTTACCCCAGTAAATTAATCCAGCTGTCTCTGAGCACCTGGGAGCTGCCCACAGTCCTGTCTGTCCCTCAGTGGGGGATGTAGCCCCCCTGTAAGAGATCAGCACCTGAGAGATGGTGCCTGTGTCCTGCCAGGCAGTGGGTGAAACCACAGCCTTTTCTTACAAGCAGCACAGCAAGTTTTCTTCACTGAATTTATTTCAGTCTTAGAGGGGTAGAGAGACTGCAAAGCAAAACAGCACATGAGTCTGTCATTTTCTAGCAGTTTTAGGAACAGTACAGCCCACTTTACCATTTGCTGTAGGCTAAATAATACAACAGTGATTCCATACTTGTCATGCAATTTGTTCATAAAAAACAGTAAGCAGTACTAAAGTCCCATTGGAAAAATGTAGTGGTGCTCCAGATCAATGAAAGTGAGACCCAAACTCTGCTTTACAATGCCCTTTGACAATATTTGCTTTAAAAGTAGCATCAAGCAATTTAAAATATTAATAAATTCAAAATGAAATCATTATGTATCATCCAGGGGAGTACTGTGAAACAAAAAGATGAAAACAACCTTGAAACCATGCAGATATTAGATCATGTCTAGTCTTCCTTTGTTCCTGTGCCTTTATTCTTTCAGTAGGCAGCTCAACACTATAATTTTCAGCTTCTTCAGCAAGACAATACTGTACTAATCTTAAAACAGCCAACTGTACTGAATTTTATAAGTGAGTTTCCCTTATATTTCCAGTTCCACAGTAATTAGTGCAATAATAATTGACAGGTATTTGGGCTGGTTTTTTTCCGTACTGCTCCAGAAACTACTTAAATGCGGAGACATGTAGCAGTCTCTGACTTTGGGCCAGTCAATAACTGAAAAATTCTCCAAAGCATAACCAAAGCAGCTTGTTTCCTGTTTTCAGTTTGTTTCTGGGTCAAATTGGAAAGGGAAGTTTGCTGTGTCAATATGAAGCAATCCAGTTGAATTTGACTGCTTTATCTTGCACCTGTCTCTTTTTCTGAAATATGTCACACTGAAGAAGCCAAGGCTCGGATTGTGAACTGATCTGAGTAATTTGCTGCTGGACCAAGGAGCACCTGCAGTTTGGCTTCTTGTGCATGTGTCATCTTTCATTTAAACTACCTTGTGCTCTTTCTGGATCACCTGGAGCTGTCTGAGCTTGTAAGTTGTGATCCATACATCAAAGTTGTAACTGATTTCCACTTTTTCTGCTGATTGCTTTCAGCAAGGGTTTTTATACCAGTATCAACCATCCCTTCAAGCTACAAATTTTTTTGATTAATGAATAAGCTGAACAACTTGGTATTGCTGACTATGCTCTTCTAAGCAAAAGTCCTCATGTTTTCTGAAGTTATTTCTGTTGCTTCCCTTTATTTCCACAACATATCCATAAAAATTGTGAATTAGATTGTAAAGCAATCCAATGGACTGAACTCAGATTTAGAGAGGGCAACTAGACACTGGCAGCATATATAGAGTATTCAGGTATGGGTAAGATTATGAAACAATGTCTTGGTTGCCAAGTCTTAGATCTGTTTTCTTTATGTGGATTTTTCAAGGTATAAATAGGATACAGTTGGGAGAAGCTCCAGGAGATAATAGTTCCTAGTGCAACAGGTCTGATCACAGCCTGCTTTGTCATGATCATGGTAGGTGAGACTTCGTGGCTAAATAGAATATCCAGGGTGCATCAACACAGAAAAGGGTGAATTTGCTGATGCTTATAGACACTTTACTCAGAGATTGGTGGGAAAACACATAAAAGGACCCATTTGAAAACTTACCACAAAATATTCTGATTTTGCCAACAGTAGCAGTCACCCTCCCTGCAGATTAGAAAGGTAAGAAGAAGTTTGACAATCAGGATCAATAGCTTCCATGTGCTGCATCTTGCATCTTTTTGTTCCCTTGGTTCCAAAATGTCAGTACACCACTTTTTGGGAGAAATAAAAATACCTTTGAGAGAACAACTACTATTTCAGGGAAAGCTTTCTTGGGGGTGGGAAAAGGGTATTTCTTGAAAGTAGTGCTCAAAATCAAAACAAGTCCCCTGCTGTATATTCTGAAAGAGTGATGGAAAGAGACATTTGCATTTCATCTCAGTTGTGGGAACCACAAGAATTCTCTACCAGTTGGTTACAGCTGCTGGTGACTGCCAGATTTTGCTGTTCCATTGAGGAAGCTTTCTGGCATGGAGTCTTTGTGAGGAGGCAACAGGCATGAAATGGGCATTGCCAAGTCCTTATGTCATTCGGCATCAGATAAATCCAAGAAGAGTTAGGGAAGAGTTGGAGAGAGGCTGCTTTAATTAATTCTCTTCCCAGGCTGTTGAAAAGACAGGGTAGAAGAAATATCAGCTTCCATTATTGTCTGTGAAACTGACATGTTGTGTTTTTAACTAAATATAATTCAGTGCTTCTATGTGCTTTTTTTTGCCTTTCTAAAAACTACTTTAAAAGAAGAATATGACAAGGGTATTTAAAACTTTGTTAAGGTATTTCTTTTTAAAAAGTATTTAGACCTCTCCTATATCAAACCTTTGATACTACATCCTCCTCATTCAAAGCTGTCTGCATCTTTTTGACTGTATCCCTCAGATTCTCCCAAAGAAAAAGTTAATGACTATCAAGGCTCTCAACACTTCAAAACATTAAACTTGTTGAAACTCTCTTACACAAAATGTTGCCAGATGCATTTGAACACACCAGCTTTTATTCTTAGAAAAAGTGCTTGTTCAATTAGAAAGTTTTGCCAGAATAAAAAAGAAAAGAACTTAACCTCAATTTTGTGCTTTGTTGCCTGACCCAGATTTTCAGCATTTCATCTGGCTTTCATACATGTTTTCAGCCATGACATGAACAGCTGCCTATATCAATTCAGCAGCGAAGAAAAGGGAGAGTGCTGTTGGCCTTGTACTTGCATGAGCTGTGAACTCATTACCAATCTAAAACAAAGATAAAGCTGTAACAGATATTATTTTCTACTCAAGCCAAATGTATAATTCCCCTTCTCAGAGTTCATTCTAACCCTTTGCTTTGGACAGCAGGCTCAGCACAGGTGGTTTTGCTGTTAAGGATGTCTGTCCAGTAGCCTCAGAGACCTCAGTGTCAGCTGGGGCTTTCAGAGCCTGCAAGGGCCACCAAACCTGACAGAATAGGGCATATTCTGAAATAATAACCTCAGATTCTGTCCTTACACACCTGTCATTGTGCCTTGCTGAACTCCTGTGATTACTCTTTTGAGAGTTCGTGTAATGAAACCTTACAAGGAACAATCCTTTAATCCAAAATCAATCAGCAAACCATTACCAGAAACAAAAATTCCTGGGAACCCACACAAACAACACCATGCAAGGGACAATTACCCAAGTTGGTACAGCTGGCTAACATTTACCTGTGCTGTCCTAAAGATGGTTTTAGCACTTTTCTAATGTTACTTTCTTTTTTACTCTTTCAGCTACCAACAGGAGGTCTACAGAAATTTCCTGCCCTCCAAAGACTGTTTCTGAAGTAGAATTATCAAAAAAGAAAAGCATTAAGAAGACAAAAGGTGGAATTAAGGTAGGATTACCTGTAATTTGGGGACATCCCATATTGTGAGAGAACTCAAAACCACATAAATATAGATTTACATACCTATACTTGGAATTTAAAAAAAATGGAGCATTAACTCTCTGACAAGGACAAGCTATTTTAATCCAACTTGTCTGTTATCTACACCCCTGACTTGCTTATACGTTTCCTCTTTATTCCTCTAAAGCTGAAAGCAAAAATTAAATGCAGTCCATTTTCTGAAATGGCCAGCTCAGCCCATAGCTTCAGCAATAAGCACAGAATAAAACACAGTTAGCAGCAGGAACATACAGGTGGTCTCCCCTTTGCCCAAACTCACAGAAAGTGGCTTTAGAATTAGTGTTACTCTTAGCAGGAATGCAGATAATCAGTTGCATTCCTCCCATGTAGTTAGGTGTATGCAGCAACGTAGTATAGGCTTTATAAGGCATCCATTCATTAATTTTTAAACCCACTTCCCAAGACTACACTGCCAATTATGCCTCCCTCCCTTTCCTCCCATTGTTCTGATAATAGTTCAGATGAGGACAGTGCATTACTGGATTCCATCATTATCATCAACCAGCTAAATAATTTAGCAATATAGACTGTAAGAATCAGCCCTTAAAAATGAAAATGCTCAGAACTTGGATTCTGCTGGGATTTAGATATTGGCTTGGATTAACAGTAAACTCAGCAGATGGGTTGTTTAACTGAATTTGAAGAGATTGGCTTTTGAGTAAGTGCAAGTAGTGTTTGGTGCTCTTAAAGCTGCAGGCAAAAGGAGGAAAAGCCTGCTTAAAACTTGCCTGGAGAATGCTTGAAATGATCCAACTCTGCAAGATGGGACAAAGGAGTGAGTTCTCATCAAAACAAACACTGGAGCTGTTCAAAAGCTCTGGGCATGGGCTCTGCACAGGTGCCTGTGCTCAGCACTGCCTCACCCAACACTGCTGCTGGGACACAGACACTTCTAGAGGCACACGGAGGATTCACAGATTTCTCCACAGGAAATTCTACAAAGAACTCTGAAAATGCAAAGTCTTTGGGTTAACTTCAGACAGGAAATGAAAAACTAGTATTCCAGAGTCTAAGGAACAGATTATTATGCCTGTAATTATCTACACAAGGAGATAATTCAGCTTCTGTGGTGCAAGAATATAATGACTTTGCCTGGAGTAAGGAATGCCTCCATGCCAACACTGAGCAAGGATGGAGAATATAAATAGGAGATATTTCTGCACATCTAGAATTTATTATTTGCACTTGTCTAGTGACTTTCTAGGTTAGGTAGGATCTGGTTTTTATTCTTTCAAAGAGTTCGAGTTCTCTAAATGAAAGCATCAGCAATTACGTATTTTCAGTTTTAAGATGTCCTTCTCACTCAGATTGAAGTGATGCATGAAGCCAGTCAAGGAGGATCTAGCAGAGTCCTGGTGACCAGTGAAAGTGATGAGAACTTGTCAACAAGGAGGAGGTAAGGCTGCACATATGAGCCACTATATATTTTTTCTTCTTAGAATGCAAATTACTGCATTTATAGTACATTCTCTACAACCTCTTTGAATTTCGTCAAGATTAATAAATCATTAGCAATAATGAAGTCACTGAAATGCTTACAGCCATGCATTTATACCGAGTCTATCAGATAGAAAAGCAAGTAAGGGTTATCTTTTGTTTGGTTTGGGGCTTTTTTACAGGTTTTTTTCTCTCAGAAGAATTAATTACAAGATGTGAGAGAGGAAGTCACTGGAATAAGCCTTGCACGTATTTACAAAAAAACTGGCGTTAAAAGATCCTCTCATAGTGTTCAGAATATTCACATTTGACTATATAAGTCTGAGGGGCTTCTGGGTTTTTTAACTGCAAGCTCAAATTTCTGCAAAATCTTGAGAAAAAGATTATTAATGATGCATTCTAAAGCACCAGATACTTAAATCACTTACTTCAACAGAAAGTATCAAGCAAACCCAATTTTAGCTGAACTGCAGTTTCTAGGAAAAAGGGAACAAATAAAAAATAACCCAGAAAACAAACAAAAAAACCCCACAACAAAACCCACCCTGCAAGAAGCCAAATGCCACAATCCTGACTTCATTTCCTTTGTTCTCTTCTTCACTATCATTTAGATAATTCATGCTTTAGTTATTTATGCCCCTGTCTCACACACTGGACCTACCTGATGCAAATGACTTCATTTGTAAAACCCCTAACTTGATACATTATGTCAGACAAATTGGAGAGACATACAAATCGTAATTATCTGAATTTAATTATACCCTACAAAAATACCATGTCTGGTCCCCAGACCATCAGCTACTTTTCCAAAGGTGCAAAGTATGATCTGAAATCTTATGTAGACTGATACACACCTCCAGGGGAATGGCTGCCTGAAGAGACATACAAATTGCATTAACAACAGGTTCAGCTTCTAATACCTGGCAATTTTTATACAGCTTTAGACTTAGAAGCTTGGTAAACAAATTTGTGAGCTCTTTCTTTTCTTGGGAACACCAATTTTGCCTTTTGCACGCACCAGGGGCAGGGGGGGAATCACAGGCAGTTTGAAGTCAAGAAAGTGAGTGTTGTAAAAGGAAACTCAGAACAACATTTGAAAGTATCAGAACTGATCCTGTCAGTTACAAAGAAAGCAACACGAGATATTTACCTTTTCTGTATTCTTCAGGTTTTTTTAAAAGAAATAAGTCTGTTTATTCAAAACAAATTTTACAAAACAAATGTCTTTCTGTGGTACAGAGCAAATTTTAAGAATAAATACTGAATACTTTGTATAAAAATTAGTAATATCAAAGGGAAACTGATGCAAACCAAACAAAAAGGTAAAAAAAAATAGCATTAAATATGCTGTGCAACAATGTCAAACTCTTAATGAGGAGTGACCATTCAGGCTGATTCAGTTTTATTTGTAGAAGTGAAACCTACCAGCCCTGCATTGGAGCACTGAGACTATTGTTAAAAAAGATTCCTGATGGAAGTGTAGAAATCTTAATTTGTGTTTAGAACCAGAAAATATGAAGTTTTCTATGTCTTTTCTATTTTTTGAAAGGAGTGCCTTCATGCTTTCCTTTTAATTCAACAAGCAACTTCTTTTCACTGCAGCAAAAGAAACTGCATACTACAAACATCAAGGCCCTTTTAAGGTTAAGAAACAATCCAAACAAAGCTCAAACCAACTGTAAAACAAAGTATTTCAATGGTAAAAAGTGACTTCCAGGTAATGGCAACTATATTTAAGCAGCATTTTAGATGTTAGCTGGATAAAGCTACTTAAAGATTACTTTATTTTTGCATGTATGAGTGAAAACAAATCCCAACACATAGATATGGAAGACTATAGTCTTACTAGTACATTTTGGTTGTCTACTGCATATGAAGACCCTCTTTCCCTTCAGTGAACAGGGTGGCTTTTCTAGTAGTGCAGTTTTGCTGTGTAGCTTTGTTGATTTAAATTGATCACAAGTCAGAAATCTGATGAATTAGCTTTCCTTCAATATAGAATAATAACTTTCTCTATACATGCATTTATTTTCTCTGTAGGCAACAGGTTATATAGATCTATATCCCCAGTACTATTATCCATTTGTTTAGGCAAGAAAAGGACTAGTTCTGTTCCTTCTGGAGTATAGCTGTTATACTTGTCAGTCATTCTGACACTGATAAATGATTTAATTGTGGGCTCTTTGTATGCCCAACATTTAGGGCCAGTTATGACTCTTAGTATCTTCCTTCTGCAAAACCAATTATAGGAAGTTACATGTTTGACTTAGTTCCAGTAGCTACCTACCCTCCATCTGAACAGCTTAGAGAAAAGTCAGCAAGTTCACTGCTGGATTCTGTCTGCACTGACAGATGCCATTATCCATTCAAACCAGAAAATCTGCAGCACAGCTCCAAGAGCAGTAGCAGTCAATTAAACCAACTTTACTACTCACAGCTTCAAACTGGCAAGTCCTGTACAGCTGCCACAGGTTTGGCAATTAGAAACTAAGATATCTGTCCTGAGAGTCTGTGGAAGCACCATGACTGAGCTGTGCAAGGACTGCAGGCAGCCTACAACTCTGGTTCTCTGCAGTATCTTTATGGCACCACAGGACAGCTCATGAGGGCTGCAGTTTGCACATCACTTAGCTCTCTTTTGGTTTACAAAGCATTTTGTTCCTTTGCAAGTGATATTAATATTGAGATATATTCAAGGTACAGGGGTTTGTGGACACAAACAACCCTGAAATTTTTAAGACAATTTTAACTTCAGGAGAAATATTTTAGTTATTATGATTTGTGTAGTGAGTTTGTGTGAATCACCGTCTCCCCATCCCTTCAATGTAAAGTTTGTACAGAAAATATCCTCCCTCTCCATTAGTACAAGCATGAGATTTTGCTTTTTTTTAAGTCTTTAAGTAGCTCTAAGTAACATTCCTGGGGACTTTTGCTTCCTTTTCACTTCTAGAATATTGGAAAAAATAGAAGCATTATTAGAAGAAAACTAATTCAACTTATTTGCTTATTAAAGATCAGACGTTTTAAATATGCTGATTCAGTTTTTGGAAGACAGAGAAATATTAGCCCAACCAACATGAATAGTACTTGGTTTTTTATAGCTTCAGGTTCTAAAGGGGGCTCCTTTGTTACTTAAAACCACCAAGTCAGAGAGCATCCAAACATTGTTTCCCTATTTCAAATACCTAGGGAGCTTTAAGGAAACAATTGTAGCAGCTCTTCACTTCCAGCAGGCACTATTTGTCAGCTGTGCAGGCCCAGACTGACTTTGTATGAAGCATTGAGAAATGGTGAATATTTGCAGAGTTTACACTATCTTAAACTACTGTGATAGTCTCATTCATCAAGTCAGAATTTCCACTTTCCTCATGCTTTGAAAGGTCTACTCCGTTCTGATATTACTGATTTTTTTTTTGCCACATGCCTTAGTTCACATAGCTTTAAAAAAAAACAAAAACCATCAAGACTTACTGACAAATTCAAAGAAACAAGTATTTTCAACAAGCATTTCAAAGTCTAGAAGTCCATTATAGTTCACTTATAATCCAGAATTGCATACCTTGAAGAGTGTAAAAAACAGGCTACAATGTAAAAAGTTGAAGTACAACAGGAGAGCTTTTCCAATAAGTCTCTGAACAGAATCTGGGACCCTGGGACCGTCTTCTTCCTCTCCCTCTGCCCACCCCAAGTATTCATGTGTAAATTTTACCTCTTTCCATGTTTACATATATTTTGGATAAACACCTAAAATGTTGTTCTGTCTTGGCTCAGTGGATCTTCAATGCAGATATTCAAGTATTAAGAAAACGCAGCTGAACAAGGATATGTGTCCACATAGTACAGTTTACAAAGAAGCACAATATTTACTAGTCTGCAGTACATTCTACCCCAAATCCCCGAAGAAATCTTTTTAACTTTGGGATCTGTAGCCTGCTTCCAGAGCTGGCGAAGATCATCTACGTGTCCATGAGATGTCATCATCTTGTTATAAATGCAGGGATGATATGGAGCCTTTCCTTCCCCAGAAAAAAATACATGATATTGTGGTACGATTCCCATTTTATTGGCACAGAGACCCATGAAAACATCATCTATATAAAGACTTGTATTCAGAGTCAATGAAGCCTCATAAACTTTAGCTGCTACATCATTTGATATTACATATGCAGCTCCTGCTGTATAGTCAGGGTAAGAGGGCCACTGGTACATTTCATATGGAACATAGTATTTGCTACTCTTGTCTCTTACGGGAGGGGATCCGCGATGGACACGACCAATCCAGAGATCTTGAGCACCCATTTCTGTGAGACTTTGGAGATAAGCAACGAGATTTGGCATATGGATAAATATGTCATCATCTGCAGACATAATGAACCTGGCATGAGGACAGTAGGCATTCACCCAGCTGAACTGCAAAAGCAATTTAAGAGTAAGATTGTGAAAGGTATCCAAGAAGTCTTGCTGAATCAAATCCTGGTATTTCTGGTCTTCGAGCTCAAGTTCTCTTTGCCGCTGTGTTTTCTGCAGATGGTCTGTTGGTCGTCCTAAAGCAAAAAGGGTTTTAATGTTGGCATTAAGTTGAGAACGAACATACTTCTCATTACCCCAAGTTTGTCTAATTGCATCCCTTCGATGACGGTTTTCAGGAGAAGTCTTCACAAACAATAGGAGAAGGACATCCTGCTGCTGACATTTCTCTCTATGGTTGATCAAGTACTGGTAGCTTGATACTCTGTTTGCATTATCCCTGCTGACAGACAGGCTGTCATTCACAAAATGGTAGCTATTTATGAGGTATCTGTAGGAATAGGACTTCATATGGCTCACAATGTGATTATCAAACGGTACCCAGAAAATCATGAGACACAGTATGAAGCAAGTGGCACATATCTGCAAAAAATGGCATTTTCTGACTCTTCTGGGACTAACAAACATTCTGATGCAGTTTTTATAATCCTTATTCTTGTTCAGGATCAGTGTTTTTACAGTGCCTGTGTTTTAGTTTAAGAGCACAGTGTCACCCTTCAAGATAAATGTCCCTTGTAAGGCATGATGTATTTCATTCAGTATCCTTGTGAAGACAGCTTTGTTCACAGACTTCACGAGTCATCTTTCTCAAAACCCATTTTTCTTTGATTGAAAGAACACAGGCAGTTTTGAAAGATGAGACTTGCAGATGAGTATTTTCCCTTTGGGGCATCTTGAAGCACACACTACAGTTCTAGTCGGAACTTCTAGTGTTTCTTTCCTTCATGAAGATAAGCACCTGCCAATTCTAAAGGAGGAGAGTAGAAAAGTTTAAGTGAGCTGTTGCTAACACATTTGGTTTTAGGTTTGGTCATGGAAATGAGCTGATTTCTCAGTCACTGCCCATCACTACCCACAGACACACATCCCTCCCACTCTCCGAAATAAAAAAAAAAAGAACCGATTGGCAGCAAGTCAGAGGCGGTCAGTGGCTCGGAGCAAGCTTCTGGAGGCCAGTGAGAGAGGAGACTGACACAGAAATCTCTTAGAAACTCCCACTGCCGCTAGCCGGCAGATGACAATCTTTTAAAATTCCTCTAAGCCCAGAGAACGCCGCACCCTAGAAGCGGCCGGGTTTACATACTGCCTTTAGGGCCAGCAGTCTGCCAAACCCGGAGCCAGGCGGAGCCCTGCGACTGCTCCCGGGGCAGGGAGTGCCCGGCAGCGCTCGGGGTCCCCCCGCCCGGCAGCGCTCGGGGTCCCGGCCCCGCCGCTCCCTTGCCCGCCCTGGTCCTTCTCCCGCAGCCCTGAGGGCTCGCGGTGGCCCGGTCCCGCACCCCGCTGGCCGCGCAGCCCCGGGGCGGCCCCGCTGCTCCGCCCGTCCCCGCCGGCCTGAGGGGAGCGGCCGTTGGCCCCAACGGCTGCGGGCGCGAGGCGCCGCGAGCCCCCGGCCGTTACCGCCCGCCCTTGGGCCGGGGGCCGCGCCGTGACCCGGGGACACACGGACTGACACGGACGCACCGACACGCTGACTGGCCGGCTCGCCCGCTAGGCACCCCTGCCGCAGGTACGCCTCTCACACCGCGCTGCTCACGCTCAAGAGCTCTTGTCTCTGCTACCGGCCAGTTTAAGTGAAGAATCCGAAGCACAAAAAACCACCCAAGTGCGGCTGCCTTGCCCTGCACTTTAAAATTTGTTTCTTGTAGCCGGAGTTGTCTCTGCTGTATAGTAAGCAAGAACAGCCTGAAGTAGCAACTACTTTTTCATCCCACAAAAAACCAAAAATTGCCGTCAAGCAAGAAAGGTAGGACTAGCACGATAAGGAAGGACATGCCACAAACTAAGCACTTGTTGCACAGAAACAACCCCTGAAGCAAGAGAACACAAGCTATCACTTTCAAGTCAGAAGCTATGTGCAACACAAATATTTTGAAACTCTTAGCCAGCTTAAGTCTTGCAACTAGAATAGCGTGATGAGAACACAACAGAGTATATACAGTGATAAGAAAACCTGGGGCAACTTTGTGGTGCTCCAGGAAGGGGACCAGCTGCTCAAAATGGAAACCATGCAATACACCATGCATTGGTGTATCTGAGGATTGCAGATTGCAATGCATAACAGAAAAGCTGTATGGGCAGTTTGGTGAATAAAAGCCAGTCAGCGCTTTTTATAGTATCAGTTTAAACCCTTTTTATTTTGGAAACATGAAGTTAAACAATGCACCTCAAAGTTATAAACTCAGCAACTTTACAATAGAACACTTTGCAAAGCTTACTCTTGTTTCTGATGAAGCACAGGGATGCAGACAAGCTGGAGTGTTATAGAAATACCAACATTTGGTAGTTCCTTTTGAAGGAGTGGGTCTGAAGATACCAGGCAGTCAGGTTGTTCACTGCCATCACGATAAACTTAAAGTAGCGGACTGAAAGCAAAGGAGACACAAGGCAATCTATTTAACCACCTGAAGCAAAGTTTACCTAGTTAAACACAGAGATTCTCATCACCAAATACAACTTTTTTTAGATTACATTTGAATAACAAGTTTGGGAAAAAGTCTGCAATTGCCAATGCCATCTGGTAAAAGGAGATAACAGTCAACACCACAGATAAAAAGGACATGGTCACTGAGAGCTAGCAGTGAAACTAACCTGCATGACAGTTATTCCCCACTAGGGAAAAACAGCAGTCTCCAGAAAAAATCCAAAATCACCAACAACACTCAAACCAAACCCACACACCCACCAAAAACATCCACCACAAAACACATCATGGAAACAGCTTTAAACACGGAGCAGCTAGCAGGGGACAAGAGGCATGCATAGACTCAGTTTTCTGCTCCCTAGCACCCTTTCCTGAAGTCAGGGATGCTGGAAAGAGAACTTAAGCTTTTCCTATGAGAAAAAAAGACATAAAATTACTGGCTAAGGGCTGGAACAGTCTGATCTGTCATTTATTTGTTCTAGTTCAGTGGAATTAGGTGAACCATTAGTAGACAAAAATTGTTCAGAACCCTCAGAAAAATACCTCTCAGGTAAAACTTCAAAATGTGACTATGGATGAGCAATACTGATGAAATTGAAGATGGTTTATACCCACCTCTCTCCAAAAAAGCATAGAAATGTGCAGTGAAGATAAAAATGCACAAGTAGAGTCTCATTGATTGTCAGAATTTTTTATAGCCCATTTACAAGACCCAGCCTTTGGGCTTAGTCATGTTCTCCTTTCCTTAACAGGAAAACAGGTTGAGACACCACAGGAGCTATTTGCTGCTATTTAAATTTCATCATTCCAGGAAAAGAACACAATCCAACTCACCAATGTGTTCTCCCTAGCAAGAGGAAACACCATGAAACAGAGATAAAACAGTGCTTGACAGTAATTTTTCAGACCATAATTAAGATGTTTTTCCTCTTGTTGTGCATTTTCTTACTTGTGGCTTGAAAGCTGTTAGATCTGCTCTAAGATTGGAGAAAGATTTTAAGAACCAAGCATCCACACACAGTTCCTGTAACTGCCTTTCTTTCTGGCAGATTTAAGATTAGTACTGCCTGTGGTATTCACCCCAACCTTGCAAGTACTGCAGGCTTTTGCCATCCTGTAGCAATCCTGTCTTTGCTAAATGAGTTTGTTATTTAACCTTTCAATACTTCCACAAGCATGACTCATTGTAGCAACTGTTCACTGTTCTGTGTTTTGCATTTGGAATATATTCTAGGGTGAAAGAGGAACTGGCATAGTGTGGCTTGCAAACTCAATAGTTTGTAGAGTGACCACTATGGAAAAGCAAATCTTTAGGGACCTACCTTAACTTTAGAAAAAAGTCAGTATAAAGTTTATTTCAGGATAGAAATAGAACAGTTTTGGAAAGTCAACTAAGGAGAGACAGACAAGACACAACCCAAAGAAAAATAAAGACACCATAGACATGATACACTAGAGACAACATTTACATAAAAGACATCCAACCTGGAGATTTTTTCCAACTAACACCACCCTGATAAAGACTACCACCACCCAACTAAGACTGCCCAGAGAGAACATCTCAAAACTCCCAGCTACAAATTTTGTTGTGTGGTACCATACACAAGCTAGGCTTCAATAAACCACATCCCGGCACAACATGTATTTTAGGACAAAGATCATTATGTATAGTTATTTTTCACTTTTCCCATCTAGGACAGAAGATCAGATCACAAGTGGCTTTGCCAGGCAATGCAGGATATACCAGGAAACACTATTTTAAATAGAACCATTTTTTACAATCAACTTGTAGCAACTGGCCTTTTCATATCAGCAGCTTTTGGTTAAAGTTCAGAAGACCTACCAGAAAAACTGAAGACCTCAAAGATTACCGTGTTCCAAACAGAAGTAATCTGAAGAGCTGCTGTTTTCTATGTCTGTGTTTTGCCCTTGGCTGTTGGGCACAGCCTCATAGTCACTCTGCCCTCTCATCCTCATACCACACCAACCTTCCACAGCTTGCAACAGCTCTGGAGTATATATAGTTGCTCAACAATCCAAATTCATCTCTTCCCATTCTCTCCCATCCCCAAAAAGCAACCTGCTGAATGCCTGAACAAGTATCAGAAAGTGGCTAATTGAGCTGTGCCTAACCTAAGTGCACAATAGGGTTTTCTTTTGTAGAACCAGATGTAACACAAATTGTTTCTAAAGCTTTCAGTCCTTTCAATTCTAAGGCTACTGCCAGCCTCTGGTACTACAGAAATTCTGAAGCTTTAGGACAGGCTTTTGCTTTAGGGTCAGGATAGTTCTGTCACATGAGCTACTCCATATGAGCTTGTTTGACACTGGAGTGGATGCCCAGGTTAGAGGGCACACTGTAGAGATGCTCCCTCCTGTGTCAGCTGCACTCCATCCTGCTTGCTCCATCCTGACATCAGGTGTCACAGCGTGACATGAGAAGTCCTCTAAGCTGCAACACCACTTCTACAGCACTAAAGGAATGTGCCCAGCCACAGAGGTGACAGAGGCAGATATGCTACAGTTAAGGCTGCATGGGCCAAGATTATCACTGCCTGCCTTTAAATTCAGAGAGATGTGTCAAGCCTAGTGTAAGGATGGGACAATCCTGAAAAGAATGAGTTGGATTTTCTTGAAGCTTTCAAAATCCATTTAGAAAGGGGCTATGGGGTCCAAAGAACATGTCTTGATATGTTTGAGAGTTTTGTTTAAGCAGAATTCAAAACTTTTTTTGCTGTGTTTGAAGTAATTTAAATAGTTATAATTCCTGTGAAATTGAACTCTTCCATCTCTAGTACTGATTTATGTATTGTTTACACCCAAAGTCCAAAGGAAATCTAGTCAAGTTCACACATCAAATAAACAAGTTCATCAAGATTTTTCATTAGGATTGATTAATTGAAGATTAAGAGCAAAGCCTGAATGGAGTTTGCTGCTTACAGCTTTAGCTACAAGATTATATAACCCAGGTTTCTCTGATGATTTTTCTGTTGTTGACATGTCTTCACAAGTCATGTTATCTGTCATCTCTTCCCTGGCCTATGTCCTCCTTCTTCACTTCCCAAAATTTGAAAAACTTCTTGCATATTAAGCACTTGCTTTGAAACTAATCTTCAGGTTCTTCTTTTATGTGAGCTGTGTCACAAAAAGGAGAACAGTCTCTGGCACTTCTAGGACTTCCTGCCATAGTGACAGAAGGTCACTTTAGGAAAAAGGATGCAGTAAGTTGCTTAGCTAAGGCTGCCTTCCTACATAGTTTGCAAGCACCAAGATGAAAAGAAGTCACAAGCAGCCTGCAAAGAAAATAATTTCAAAAATGTCAAAGCATCCCATTACACTTCGTTCTGTCCAAATTGCTGAGAAATGGAAACCAATTCAGACAAGTATTCTGTAGGTCACAATGGCAATGGAATTAACAAAAAAACAGTGCAGTGCTCCAAAGATCTATGAAGTTTAAAATCAGATGTTGCATCAATAAGGAACATAATGCAGCAATGACCGACAGTAGCTTTGCAAATTTTTTTCAAGAACATATAACTCATCTTCTGCAACCTCCAATGCGGGCTTCACCTGCAAGCTCTTGAGTTTGCCTGCAGCTCCTGCTCAGGGTATAGCTTCCTGAGATGGTACAACAGCATTCTTATACGCTCTTTGTGTATGTGTTGAGAACTTCCCAGGTTGAGCAGACACCTGACTTTCCATGAAGGTGAACATCCAACACTTTCCAAAACACAAACTTCTTAAATGATCCTGAAATTGCTCAGTCAAGAGGAATCCTCTTATTAAAAACAATGGGCATTGAAACACAGCACATTGTCCAGGGAAGTTCTGTATCAAAATACCACCACCTAGAAAAATGAGCCATTTGAAGCTGTGCCCAATTGCTGATTCTCTCTGATGGCTAAGACTTGCAAGTGCTGAGCAATGTTGGCAGAGAAATTAAAAGGATGGCAAAGCTTTAGAAGGCAATTGAGTAAAGAAGTTCAATTCCTTCAGGGCTGGAAGCAGAAACAGGTTGTAAATGCTTAGCAATGCCAGGAAGCAGCTAATTGCCAATAGAGATTTAGTTTCTACAGAGGTTTTGCAGTTACTGTAACTATTGGGTGAAAAGAAAGAGAATGATTTCTTCAGTTTCCCCTAAAATGAGCTGAAAGCTTCCCAGCTGCTGCAAGCCAATGTAAATGGAGACATATGCCAGAAAGGACAGATTTGCCTTCTTAAATTGCTTTCATCAAGATCAAATTGCCCAAAACAGCCACTATGGAGATGGCAGGAGAGGAACAGGACCACTTTCAAGAATCAGTCTACATCAGACTGCAGTTCTCAGTTGTTTAAACCTCCCATATCCACGGCAGGAAGGACGGCATTTTCTGGAATGAGTCTCCAAAATATGAGTCATTTAGTTCAAGGGATTTTGCATAAAATTCACAAGCACCAACATGAATTTTTTTGCTTTGCATGCAGCAGATTGGGTGAAAAGAGCCTGGTCTTTGCACTGATAGTAAGGATAATATTCTGAAATTTCTGTCTGTCAGTGACATGATTGGGGCCACATGTCCTTATGTTCAAAGAGGAGGGACTAAATTATGCACTTGACTTCCACACAGACAAGTCAGAACTCTAAGACACAGCTACAAAGGCTGTAATGGCACCTATTGTACAATCCACCACATCTGCTTTGGCAGCAGTGAGCTCTAATGATGCACTGAGCAGCAGTGTGCATTTACATAAATTCACTTTCACAGTGCCAGCATTTAAAGACATGTCAGACTGGCACACATTCTCTTCTACTCCCATGTACCAAGGCAAAAAGAGGTAGGAAAGGGGAGAGCAGATTAACTGCAGCTGTTAATGTTAGTCCATTACTATAGCCTCTGGAAAGTCACCTCACTCTCCATTTTACAGTAGATAATTTCTGCTTGTATTTGGAGGCTTATCTGGAACCTTCTGTGGTAGTGGTGTAACGAATTTTCTAGTGATTGTAATATCACTTACTCCCAGGATATTATAAACACAGCTTGCCTGCAAAAGTGGGCAAGGGCCACAAGAGGTATTATAAGGGCTTGCCAGTACTTTCTACCCCATGTTGGTGTATTCTCCTCTGTATGAAAGTGGATTGCAGACAATCTTGCAAGAGGGACATCCCATTGAACATGACAGGCTTTGAGCCGAACATTGAAAAAAATTATTTTCCCCTTACTCGAGAACGGAATTGTGAAATATCAAGCAGTTAAGGATCCAGTATAAAACTCAACACTGGAAGATAAGAAATTGAAAATTCACAAGTTAGGCATTAATACTAAATGTTCCTATTTCATAGTGTGTTCCAGTTGAAGAGCTGCAACATCAGGGCACCACCTAATCAATAATTTTTTTGGGTGCCTGTTTTAAGTAAGCCCATTCAAATATTTATTTGCAGCTAGATCTAGAGATGTTATTTCCTGCCTTTTTTTCCCCACAAACCCAAAGTGAATTCTGTTCCAGTCAGCAGGCCATACCTGAAGATCAAGCTGAACAATTATCTGAAGCAGACTTTTTCCATGCTAGCTGCCAAACTAAAAGAGGAAGTCAAGTTTCACACTCACCCAACTAAGTGTAAGACTAGTTCAAGCTGCCTTTCTATGGGGACTCTCAGAAACTTTTCTTTTGCCCAGTAAGAATACTTAAAAAAAAAATGCAGTGAATTAGAAAGTGTGTGGAGGGCTTGCTTAAACAGAGGGCTAACACCATTGTACGATGGCCATTTCTAGACTTTTAAGATTTTCATTCCAGAGTAAATATTCTCTCATCTGCTTCCCAGTCTATGCCTCTTCCTCAGAGAGTACTGTAGCCTGTGACCCCAATTCAGCACCAAACTCCAGATGGATGTCCCATACTGCAGCAAGAGCTTGGATGTTGTGTGGATCACTACCATGCAGGCACTGAGGCAGGAAGACAGACAAATGTGAATTTGCAAGTTCAGTTTCTGCAAGGTGTTTTTGTGCCAAATGATTGTGGTTTTCTCTTTCAATTAGACCAGTGATGATAAAACATGTTTGAATTAAAAATGTCGAATATACTAATCAACTTACAAGGTATGGGAGCTGGTGGATTTTTTTAGTGCTCTATTAGATTTGCTCTCCCTGTTCTGCACTGAAGTTAGCACAGACTAGAGGTGAACTCTTGAGTCCACATAGCAGAGTATCATCCCATCAAGACTTCCCAAATCATCTCAGCTGCATAAATCAGCCAAGTCTCATGCTGACTTAGCATCCAGACACCATTTATGCTCTATAGACAACTAAGCATGAAGTCTTGCATCACCCTTTTCTGCATCAAATCCTTTCCTCTGATAGTCTTTTTTTCCCAAACCTACAAGTAGAGGCCAGGGAGACAAATCTGCAGTTTTGCTAGTAACCTGCAAACCACATACACAAGAGTTTGAGGAAGCTGGGTTGCAGAACACTGGTGCTCATTCCCATCCTAAGATCCCATCAGTCAGAACTGACACCACTTTTACTAAAAACTCTTCCATCAACCAGGAACATAGCCTGGTTTTCAATTCTGTTGTCAGGGAGTTATCCAGGTCTGCAGTTTCAAGACCATGCTTTCCCCACACATACACACACCCAGCAAGCACAAGCCCAATGCTACATTGAATCCACCACACACAAAGCTGTCCTTGAGCAAAGCACACACTTACACACAAAGGTCTAGTAATTTAAACTATAGAATCACCATAGTAAAGAAGCTGCTCTGTGGAGAAAAACAATACTTCTATCAACATCTAAGGAAGCGTATGCATATATAATTATAAAAAATGAGCTTTCTGATTAATGATAATGAGGAAGAGAACCTCTTTAAGGTGATCCCTAATGGCTCATTCCCTCCCACAAACGCAGTGGAGCTGCCACTACCACAACCATTCAGGGGCCTCCTCTTGAGATTAGCAAGAGAAAATATTGCTCAAACCACTTCATCTTTCTGTAAACCCACAGACATACATGCACTTGAGAAGAGACAGTCATTGCCCACTGTTCCTTGGCCCTGAACAGTCTGCCCTTGTTCATCTTCATCCCCTCCCATTCCTTGCTGTGAACAGCTACCACCAGCTCTTAAGCAGAGAGAAATGCTGTATTCTGCTCGAGGCTAAGGGAAGAGGAAAGTTATTAATGACCCTGTCTGCTTCTTGCATAATCCCATCAAGTGGATTGGTTTCTTTTGTTAATAGGAAATGCATCTATTTGAATCAAGCAAGCAGCCTGCCTGATCACGTGTTCACGTCTTGTTTACCATTTGTACTGCAGTTATTTTCTTAAGAGATTAATTACCATTTGGGGTAGCTCAGCAGTAATTTGATAAAACTGTGCAGATGTTGTGTAAATGTGGAGTTTATATATACTATACACGCACACACATTTTCTATAAAAGCATAAAGTATCGTCATTCAAGATATGCTAGTGGAAGTTTAAAAACTTACACTTAAAGTTACACAAACAGCACCTTAAATTCAACTAAAGTCACCCTAACTTGAGGCAAATCATTATCTAGAAATAGCAACACATCAGACTGTTCATTTCTCCAACTTCCACTCTTCAATTCTAAAAGCCTTCACAGTCTTTACAGACCTAAGAAAAGCCCAGAATAGTTGTGGCATTGAAACTGAAGAAAAGTTATGTTAAGAGGCATGGGAGATAGTCTGAGTAATAAACTCCGAAACAAACAAGCACTATCCAAACCTGTGTTCTCCAAACTCTATTTATATAATAATAATTCCCTTCTTGGGAAGGGGCTGTCAGTTACGGGAGAGAGTTAGAGAAGACAGCAAATTTTGCTGTTATAAGTGCACTCGACTAGCTGGCCACCAAAAGGGACACCAGAAAAGATAATGTTTCACCACTGATTTAGCACTTCTGTGAGATCTGGATTTATCTATCCAGCTATCCTTTTCCATTAGTTCAGTAGTGAAATGTTTAATTTCAATTATTTTATATGATTACATAAGTTTCAAGGTTCTCATGTAGTTTGCTCATTTTAAGGTTTGCAAGACAGTCAAATATTTCACATTACAAACTGATATTCCTTTGAAAAATTAAAAATATATTCAGTACTGAAGGCTTCTACATGCATATTGGGGGTCTCCATGATTGCCTCAAGCCAGCAAGAAAGACGTAAGCATTTTAGATTTTATGATAATGTGGATCAAGAAGCACCTCAGCATATACAAAGGAGCTGCAGATTGGCTGGGATAATAGCGGTGCAAGGCTTTGTTTAAGCCTGTCTGCAAATGGGGTGGGATAAATTCCATTAATCCTCTCTTACTTCTGTGGGAACTAAGGAGAATTTTGGCTTTTATACAGCCTCTTCTGCAATGCAACAAGGGCAGGGATTGAACAGGAGATACTTGCCTGCTTTTAGCTGTTATTAAATATGGGGAGCAGGACTAGCACAAGCTCAGGGCAGAAAAGCAAAGCACCTCTCCTCCCCCAACCTATGCACTTACAATGAACACTGAGCTGCAGCCACTGAGGAACAGCATCCTGCAGTTTCCAGCTCCCCATGGCTCAAGTGCCCTCACCGAGAACTGCTAACACACAACCACAAGCCACAAAAACGGAGGGCTAAGCAAAGAGTTCCTCGGGCCTAGCTTCAAGATGGAAATCAGATAAGAAAAGTCAAACAAAGGAGCTGCAAAACACTCCCAACTGTTTAATAAGCAGTGAGATTTCTCCAAGACAACAGTCTTTGTAAATTAAATGAAGGAACTTGTGTATTTGCATTTAACCAGAAGTGCTTGTCTCAGTTTAGGAGAAAGGGATAATAGGTCACACTAGTCAATAACATCAAGAGCCAGTAAAATATTTTTACATATATAAAAATACATGTCTGTTGTATATATGAGTGTATATACACATACACACTTCTTTGTAAGATCAATATGAGGCCAAGAATGTAACGAACTACACACAGCACCAGGTTAGGAACTGCTGTGAGGACAGTTTAGTGAAATGGAGTTAAGTAAAAACTACAAATGCAATTCAATGAGAGACAGAAGCACAAAACACCAGACTGTGGACTGTAGAAGGAAGCTATAAAGATGGGAGCAGAGGCTTGTGAGGCAGGGATGACTTAATGCATGACTTAAGAAGGAAAAACAAAGATGTTGCTAAAGAAGCCTGATCGTTCTAGAAAGTTGAACTTGGGGGAAAATGCACTGGAATGCCAGTGTTTGTAATTATCACAAGACTTTCCTCAGGTCTTGCTGACAAAGCAGCTGGAACCTCATAAAACAATTAGTCACAGGTATGGTACCTTTGCGACTCTTATTACCCAGTAGAAAGCTTCCTACCAAAAATGTAGTGAATAAATATGTTATTAGAAAGTCAGGAAAGTTACAAGCAAGAGTTGTGAAAGCACTTTGTGTGGTTTTAATAATAAAACACATGGATTGCATAGTCTGGTGTACAGTGCAAAGTTAAAGACTAAGCATCCTTTAGTTAACCAAGTCAAGTAGCAGAGAAGTTCATCCTTCCTCTCTGTTTCACATTCCTTACAAAAACACAACTAATCGAGGGCTGAGAGCACAGGGCTGCAACGCTGTTTGTAAACTGCTACTGATGAGTAGCAGTTTCAAGAACAAAAAACCCTAAGTTTTCTGCCTTAAGACAAAATTTTGTCTATTTTGTCTGACAAGCCTCCTTAGGTCCTAGTGAAAGTGAGACTGGAAGAAACAAATGATGCAGGATACAATAGAAGAAATGTGAGCAGTCTTAGTGAGCCAATAGCATGTTCAGTTTGAAGAAACTTTCCTTAGCTCTAAATGCAAAGGACCAATTAAATCCCCTCCTTTGCTGCCATGTCCCAAAGCACCTCCAACAATATGCTCTGTGTTGACAAAAGAAGTTCTTTATTCCCAAGTTCCTGCCTCACCTGAGTTGGTGAAGTTGAGCTGTTGCACCTGAAGGTGACCATGCATCTACAGAGCATGGCAGCATTCCTGGGAGTTCTGAGTGACCATTTTTTATTCAAGTTTTAAACTACATTGGAGTTGGTACCAGACAGTCAACCTTGACCTCATGAAACTGCTTTGAGGAAAGCCAAGGCAGGAAATCCTTCAGCCTGTGGTCTTTGCTGTGTGTACATGTATGTGCCACTTCAACAGTCCTGCCAACTTAGTTGCTTTTACTTACAACAACACTCCCTTCTTCTGAGATCATCTGTTTGCAGGTTGTTTAAGCAGCCTTGGGATCTGTTAGATTTTCTGGGTTATCTGGGCATGTAGCAGCCACAGCATCTCCAAGCCACGATTCTGAGTTGAAGATCAGACAATGCAGCCAGCCAAGCAACAAGTAAACTTCAGGACTGGTACAGCTTCATTCTAAAATGTTGCAATTCCCAAGTCAAGGCATGTCATCATCCTACTTCCATGCATTATGGTGGTTTCTCTATTGACCATAAAATTTAAGTCAAGTGTCATCTTTCAAAGGTCCTTCCACAGCATTCTCCCCATTGCTGCCAGGGGCAAATGTCCTACATGGACAACTTACGAAAGAGAGGAACCTCTAGTATTATTTCAGTTTTTGAAGACCTGGGAATGCACAGATCTCAGTTCAGAATCTGGACCACAATCTCCCTTATGTTGCAAAGAATCCATATATATGTCCCCTTTATCAGTGAAAAATCCTGTTTTCACTTCTGGCCCACCCGACAGAGGTGGGCCATGCTGCTTTCCACAGGAATTTAAATATTAGCTATTACTAAGATCTGCTGAATAATGAGATAGCCCCACTTGAGGAAGCTAAGGAAGGTATCTGACTAAACTCTGCAAGTGCCATGTGGAAGGGTGAACTGGTAGTGCAATGCTAATCCATCATGTTCTGCTTCCCTCCACCTCTTTCTCCCCGTCCCAAGGCCCAGCCAGACCCACTGCAGTGACAGCAATGCCACAGGGAGGTTCCCAACAACAAAACCCCCTCAGTTCTTCTGCACTTCCAGTAACCAACATCTTCAAGTTAGAGGATTACCAAGACATCTGCTCAGGCACAGAGGGGTAACCATGGCAGAGGCAATGCTCAGTACATCCCGGATGCTGTAACGCTGTAGGTGCAGAGTGACACCAAACACATCAGTCACTGGCATTTCCAACGATAAGCCATGACTTGCAGGGTTTTCCACATGCTTCTCCCTAATCTGTAGGTGAATTACCATTCCTAGCATCAGTACTCACTACTCCAGTTTGGCCAGATGTCAGAGAGACTGTCCCAACTACTGCTTTGGTCAGCAGGAGCAACCAGTTTGTTTCTCAATAATTTGGGATCTCAGAGAAAGTGATACAGTGTTGTTTCACCCAGTGGAAGACAACCAGTAAGCAGATACTATTATATTTCTAAGCAGAAAAACAGACTAACAAACAAACAAACTCCAAACCCCTTATCTGCAAAAAAAGCCTACATTTTTACTGTGATGCTACATTTCTGTGTGTAATAGATGATGGACTTCTATGAAACTAGTTTTGGGCAAAACAACTAGTAACTTCCATAATACCAGAGCAACACCCAGCTCTATGTGACAGTCCAGGCTTCTGGAATACTGCTAGAATATTCCATGGCTGTAATCAACAGTGACTTACTGTCTCCTGCCCTATTCAACCAAAAAAAAAACCAAACAAAAAAAAACCAAAAAACCAAACCCCTTAGATTGCAGCAATTTTCCCTTTTAAAACACTATCTATACCTTTTCTAGTCCATCCTTTTCCCTTTCCAACTGCTAGAAGAAGTGCAAGAATCAGGGAGAAGTGAGAACAAAACAGCATCATACAAACCAGATTTCAACAGCTGCACTGGTAGTTTCAACACTGCTGCTAAGAGATCCTCAGGCATGCGCCTGGGTAGTCCCGAGATGAAGATGCTGCAGCACGTACCGAGTTTTCCACTGCCTCACCGAGCCAAGATAGTTACAGGGATTCTTATCATTGGCCTACACTCCATGTAGTTGCTTACACCGGCGTAATACCAGTCTCCCATGTCCGGATACTCGCAAGATTTTGCGCAGAAGCAGTTAACGAAGCTACTGTCCCCCAAAACAGCTCAGGTGTTTTCTGTGCTCCCCTCAGCGCGGATGAGGCGCTGCCATTCTCCCTTTCCTGGGGCCCCGCCGCCCCCAGCCCGACCGAACCCGCGGCAACGAGGGCATCCCCAGCTCTCCTGAAACCTTTGAAATCCAGGAGAATCGAACGTACCGGGAAAGTCGCGGGCTGGAGGACACCCCACCGTCCCCACGGGGTTTCCCCCGATGGCTGTTGCCACTCCCTAGGACCCCCAGTTCAGCGCAAACCGGGGGTGATCCTCCCCGCCACCGCGCCTTCCCCCATCCCCATCCTCCGGGGCACCGGCGGAGCCCGGCAGCGGCCTGGGAGGGGCGGCCGGCTGGGAAGAGCTTCCAGCCATGCGGCTGCGGGCGCCCCTTCGGGGGAACAAAGGCGGGAGCCAGCCGGCCCGTCCCCGCACGCCCCCCGCCGCCAGCCTCCCCCCTTGGGAGCTCCGCAGCCTAGCCAACCGCACAGACAAAAAAACCCCTTTATTTTTTAAGCTTTTCTTAGCGCAAACGCCTTTTTTGAAAGGGTTCACTGTCCTCCTTTTCCCTAATGCGATTTTTCCTGTCGATTTTTCCTACGGGGTGCCCAAGAACTGCTCGGGGCGGCGGCAGCTCCGTGCCCACGTTCCCCGGCAGTGGCAGTGCCGCTCCCGGCCGCGCTCAGCAGGCGGGCGGCAGCCCCGGCGCTCTCGGGGGCGCGTCCCCGTGTTGCAACGCAGGGCTGCGCGGAGAAACTCCCAGCCGGATCTGCGAGTTTCTTGTGTGGGAGCAGTGAAAGAAGAAGAAGAAAAAAATTTCCCACAGTTTTCCTGTAGGGAAAAAAAAGTAGTTTGGAGGAATAGGAGGCCGGGAGGGGCTGCTGGAACAAGGGGCGGGAGGAAACGGCGCGCCTTTGAATGGGTTGTTTCACCGCAATGCTCGAGTGGCCGCGAGTTTTCCCTCCAAAGCTCAGGGCATGAGAAAGACCCTGAAAAGGCTACAAAAAGCCTGATAATTTTCTGGTCTTTTTTTTTTTTTTTTCTTAAACATAATCCACTGCCAGACAATCAGAGGTTTGGGAGGAATCTGCTAAAAGGTTACGCAGAACAGACATCAAAACTATACTGAAGTTTGGGTCTCGTTTATCACAGGAATCTGAAATCCCAAACCCCGACAAGACCCTTCTTTAGGACGGGAGGGGGGCAAGCGCGTGTGGCGTTAATGGATACGAACTGAACCGAAATCTTGGAAACAAAGCAGTTGGAAAACTCGTTTGTCCAAAGCAGGGAACCACAATTCCTGAAACGCGGAGAAGTGAGACACCCTCCTCCCCTGAACAAACCAGCTCTTACAATCCCTGAAGCCAGGCAGAGAAGAGAAAAAAAAAAATCAGCATTTAGAAAACCAGAATATTTTCGCTAATTTTAATTACCCGGCGGCTCGCTTTAGCCATCAGAGGAACGAACAACCCGGCTGCTGTTAGCTCAGAAAGCGCGAGGGGCAGCGGGACGGCGCCCCGCAGAGATTCCCGCACCTCACCTACCAAACTGGCCGGAGAGCTGCTTTCTCCTCCGCTGGCTTCCTCGGGCAGCAGGGACAGGCCGGGCCACCGTGCTCCCCGGCAGCAGATGGGCTTGGGGAGACACCGGCTCCGCCCCCTGCGCCGCGCTCCCCGCGCCCGGCCCGGGCTCGCTCCTCGGCTCGCCTGTCCCGCTGCTCGCGAACGCCCTGCCCGCCCTGCCCGCGGCGCTGCTCCCGAGCAGCCGGCGGGGGTGAGACTGCAGTGGGCGACGTGGGAAAACTCTTGTCTTGCGCTGACGCTCAGAGTGCGAAAAGTGATGTGCTAGAAGTTCAAAAGTACTTATATCTTCAAAATTTCTTAGGGGTCGCCATGAAAGTTTAGCTAATCGCTCCTCTAGGTCTTCGAGGTGCCAAATAACATCTTATTGCTGGGTAGTTAGTTTGTAGGTCACATCAAACTTGTTTGTCTGACTTTGCTCTTGGGAATCTTCAGAAGAGGAAAAAGACCATGATTTAGGGTTTCTTTTTCTCTCTTACCTTCCCCACAAATCTTGGTGACTTCCTTACACCAGCCTGAGAGGAATGCCTGAATCATTGAAGAACATCAATAGTAAGTCAGTCTCCATGGGCAGTAGGATTGAGATGGAAGCATTTAAAAAACAAACCAAAGAAAGTGCTATGAACGCGCCTTCTTTGAATACACTTTTGCCAAACTTTTGTAAAGAGAAAAACTGGGTTAAAAATAGCACTCAGATTCAGTTGAAAAGCCACTACAGTGCTGTGCCTTGTGTGATTTTATATAATCACAGAATCATAGATTTCTTACTGGCTATAAATATCAAACACAAACCCATTGTGTATCTCCAATTCTTTCACATGACTGTGATTGATCTGAATCATGCCTGACCTCGTCATTGACTTCATAGAAATTTAACTATTGCCTGTCATGACAATTAGGGTCTGTTTGTCACTTTGCAACCGTAAATCTGACAAGATCTTTGTGAGGCAATGAATTGCTTTCTTTTCACACACAAGAGAGAAAATAGAGATAGGAATACTGTTGTCAAGGTCACTCAGCAGAAGTAGAGCAAGGGTAAAACCTGAGCAGCTGATGATCCTCCAGAAGGATGTGTTGTTTTGCAATACAGGTTTTGCTTGGGAAGCTTTAAGGCATCAAGGAGTTTTTCACCTTGATCTCTCCTTTCTCCTGTTGTGTGTCTTAGTATGACTACATACTTTATAGCAATTTTCCCAGATCTCTCTTTGTCTGTTTGATTCTGCAGTAAGATGAAATATTCTGTGCAATCTTCAGTTCCCTTTAGAAGGAAAAGTTTGTAGGTCATTGTGGAAATTTGACATGTTACCTGAGCAGTGTTTAAATAACAATATAGATAACCTTATAAACAAAGCATCATTTGTTTTTCTTACCAGAATGATAATTGTTGATTCCTTCCCTAGTTCACAGATGTGGTGGGGTTTTTTCCCATACATTATTCTTCTTTCATACTTATAAGTGTAATTTCTGCATTATCTGTGTATGGATAGTGCAACTCCCAGAAAAAAATACAGCTTCAATGAGTCACATTCTCAAAATCAGGAGATAACTTTAAAATTAAAGTGTGTTTATGTGGAAGCATCATTCAGACATAATTACAAGATTTGAAGAACGGGGTCCATAGAGAACAAAGTCAGAGGTATTTCAATTATTGAACAAAAATTACTATTTCTATTCAGCACTGCAAAGAAACTGATTTTGTCTTACACTTGTGTCCACTTTTTTCCTGAAAAGTGACATCTGCTCAAAGGATGAACAACCTTTCCTTTGCCTTCACTAATGTCCCACCTTGATTGATCTGGATTTTCTCAATTTGATGTCACTGAACTAATCACACTTCATCCTGCTTCTGACCCAAAATGACAGAAGGAAAGTTTCTATCTGTACCTCTTCATAGGTTTTATTTTTCAGTAAACAGAACGTAAAATGGACTTCCCTTCCCTTCCCTTCCCTTCCCTTCCCTTCCCTTCCCTTCCCTTCCCTTCCCTTCCCTTCCCTTCCCTTCC
>VZUI01041694.1:0-79271 GCA_013401135.1 Cettia cetti
TTTAGTTTAGTTTAGTTTAGTTTAGTTTAGTTTAGTTTAGTTTAGTTTAGTTTAGTTTAGTTTAGTTTAGTTTAGTTTGTAAAGCACTTTTCTAGAAGATAAAAGAGCTGTGAACGTCCTTAGACTGGGGAGCTTCAGATGCATGCACCCTTGTAATGGGGAAGTTAAAGATGCCTGAATTGCTGTATATTCTTACAGACACCAGTTCAGTTTCGTCTTGCTGACTGGCCAGGGAACAAGGAGCCAAGTCCTCATCATGAGGGATTGCCCAAGCTCCTTTAGAAGGTCCCTGGCAAAACAGGAATGAAATTGTACAGTAATCTAGAGCCATGAGCTGTAACTTGATTTTTCTCTTTGCAGCTGAATTGAAAATGATAAGAACCTGCATTAACAGGGATGTTTTATGCAGGTGCTAGTGTTCTCTGTTGATACACAGACATTTCCTTTTTTTTCCTCATTCCATGGGACATTTTTGGGCATCTTTAAGACAGGAGATTTTGAACATCTGAAGGTTGCTAGTGCATGATGACATATATGGTAGCTTGTCTTCTGTGAGGAGGGACTCATTCCTGGGCAGTATTGCTGTTGTAGGTCCTGATCTCTCAATATAAATTTGGATTGATTTAAGCTGATTCAATGCCCTGAGTTTGGTCTTGTTCTGAATGAAGGAGATCAAAATAGTGAATGATGTGTTGTGAAATCTCCATGTGTTTATATATCCTGTGCTGATTCCCAAGCTACACGTAAGGCTTTACATCCTGTGAATGTGATTTATCAGTCAGTATTTTCCAGTGATGGTAACTGAAAATTAATTTTTTAAGTCTGGTGAAGGGTTTTTTTTGTGTTTGGTTTATTTGGGTTTTTTAAAATTAATACATATTTTTATTTCAGTGTTTTACAAAGAACTGGGGGAAAAAAAGAAGTGCCTGAAATTTCTTTCACTGAACCAAAGGATTTCTTTTCTTTTATTTTCCAGACACAGATATTAAGGAGCTAGAGGATGTTTTTGGACTTAACGGACAAGTAGAGCATAAGCTGAACTTCCTCAAAAAGAATGTATCGAAAGATATAAAGCTAGTACTGATTGCTCATTCCATTGGTTGCTACATCACCCTGGAGATGATGAAACGAGCATCAGAACTTCAGGTACATGAACCTTCTTGAATGGGAGTTGCTTTATTAGCAAAGCTGTGCATGTACTCAGCCTGTGGGTAATGCCATGTATTTCCTGTGGAAACTTTATTCTGTTATAAACAAACAAAAAAAAAAATGGCTTGATGCTAGTAACATATAATAAAGCAGATTGATGTAATTCTGAGTCTGAATTTGGATCTTTAATGCCCTTGGAATATAAATAATTAGTAATGGTGAGAAATGTATTTATTACTTCCTTGTTCTCATCTTTAAATAATTTATAAGCAAATCACTAGATATTTGGCAACTGCATTATGTATTACACCAAACATTAAGACTGGTTGTGATTTTTGTAGTGATTTCTTATCTTGTGGTGAACATTTTGCTGGTTAGATATGGGAAAATGTATAAGAATGAACAGTAACAGAAATTGTGAGGAGTACTACTGTGAAAGACATTAATCTTAAAATTTAATACAGCTATCACTGCTTCTGCAGCTCAGTCTTGGTTTTTGTAACTCAGTGAGAGTGAGAGCTGTAACTGCATGTTCGGTATGTCTGAACATTTTTCTTTGTCACAGAGAAGCAGTAAGAAGGTTGAAGCAGGACCATATCCCTTGCCCTCTGTAAATGGCAAACTGTGCTCAGTAATAACTCGGTCTATTAGTGGCCGATAAATGGAGAACAGGGAATTTTTATTCTTAAACATTCACCCTTACTAAATCATTGTTTCTTCCTTTGCTTTATAAAATCTTCCGTGGAAGGAAGTGCCATGTTAGCGGTGACAGGAAGTCTGGGGTTAATATATGCATGTGGTTAATAAATGTAATGTATGTGGTTAATATGTGCATATCCACTGCTTCATAACCATTTCCACTGCACATCTTAACTTCTTCTTCCTTTAAAGGAAAAAGGAACTAAAAATGTGAAACTTGAGGATAACCCGATCTATTTCTACAGGCATATATCACTTCATAATTATAAACAAGAACATTTTTTGAGAGAAATCTTACATATTTTCAAAAAGAGCATTCTAGAAAGTATGTGATTTAATTTGTCCGAAAGTGCCAACTTTTGGGGGGACAAAATCTGTTGTCTTTATTGTTCAAATGATTTTATCTGCTTTCAATTTAACTATAAATTGTTGAGTAACATTTTTACACCTGGCTCACCGGATGCTGGAAGCTTTTTGTCAGTATTTTGAAATGTAGGGATATTTGGGACACTCTTAGACCTCATGGTGCACTGTGTGTATAAAGTTAATATATGGCAAGCTATATTTAAGATGCATTCAACAATAGAAAATATTTGTGTAAGCCAGGGTATTGTGCAATCTTTGTCCCTTTGCCAAAAATAAGTTAACTCTTAGGTTTTATAACATATGAAGTGTGATAATAAGAAACTCGTGTTTCCATCTCTCCCTTTATTTTTACTGGAATATTTGATTCCCACAAGATTTTGAGCACATATGTGTATTTTAGTAGCTAGATCATTTGATTTTATATTTGTGTAGTTCTTGGTGATATTTTTTCATTATACAAATTTTGGGTTTGGTCTTAAAATTCTCTGCTTTAAGAGCCTTTCATTGTTTACAGTTTATTATTTTGAGCTAGAGGTTAATTTGTTGTACTTTTTATTCAAGTAATCCAGTAAACATTTATATTTGGAATGTATGTTTAGCAGGTTTGATTTTTAGAATCACAGAGTCATGGAATCTTTAAGTTTGGGAGAGATCTTTAAGGTCATTGGGTCCAGTTGTTAATGCAGCACTGCTGTGTTCAGCACTAAACCGTGTCCCCACAGTGCCACATCCACATGTTTCTTGAACACTTCCAGGGATGGTGATTCAACCACTTGTGCAGTCTGTTTCTCGGCCTGACCCCGATTCACTGAAGAAATTTTTGTTTCACAATTTAAAGCTCTTCTGTATTCCAGCTACATACAGATTAGATTGTCCTTCCCTTAGCATGCGTGAAAAGGAGAAAGGACATCCCCTTCTCTCTCTTTCTTGGTTCTTCTTTGGCTGTGAGTTTTCACAGAATCACGGAATCATCAAGGTTGGTAGAGATCTTCAAGATCATCAAGTCCAGTCATCAACTCAATACCACCATATTCAGCCCTAACCCATATCCCCAGGTGCCTTAAGTAGTGTGCCTTTTCAACACTTCCATAGACAGTGCCTCCACCACCTCCCAGGTCAACTTACTTCAATGCCTGATCACTCATTCAAGTGAAAAAATGGATTTCTAATAATCTAATCTCCCTTGGTGCAATTTAAGGCCATTTCCTCTTATGTTTTCACTTGAGACGGGGCAAAAGAGACTGACTCCCACATCACTGCAGCATCCTTTCAGTTGTAGAGGTCTCCCCTGAGCCTCCTCCTCTCCAGACTAAGAAACCCCAGTTCCCTCAGCCACTTCTCCTAAGACTTGTTATCTAAACCCTTTATCAGGTTTATTGCCCTTCTTTGGACCCAAATGCTGCTGCTATCTAGGATCCCTGTGCTCTGCAAGTAAATGAAGTATGGCATTTTTTCCTTAAACTTGTGTGAGATAATGCTTTTGTCTTTAATTAAGAGAAACGGGAATTGCCAGTTTATTCCAGCATAAATTCAGTTTTGGAGCCCATCCCTATTTTCCCATTGACTCTCAGGGAGGCTTCTGTTGAGGGTTCCGTCAGGAGATCCATTAACACAAATTTAGTCTTATCTTGATGGCTTTAACCAAGTTTGATTAGTAGAGAAGGGCACACAGGTTGCATCCATACTAAGTAGGTCTTGGGCACAGATTTTAGCACTGGGACAGTGATTTTTTTTGAGTGACTTTTTGGCCCAAAGGAGCCAGTCACTCCCAGCAACACCCGTGCATGATTATGGGCTTGGCTGAGGTCCAGGACCATTCCCAGTAGTTAGTTTAGAAGTTGACATCCTGTTTGGAGGCAGGAGGAGATTCATCCATGTGAGCACAGACTATCCCATGCCCTCCTGTTCAGTGATACAGCCGCAGAATAATTCCTGGCTGGTCTTTTTTCTGGCTCATGAGTAACCACAAACACTTTCTAGCTGTCATGGTGGGCTTCAAGTCTTAACAACATTCACCTCTTAGTGAGAAGTAGAGCATCCAGATTTTGCCAGACTGCTAAAAAATTCTGGCACTGGGAAAGAAAAAAATCAGCCTCACTTTGTAAAGATGGAAAACTGCAATAATATACAGCTTCCTTGATACTTGCTCTTAACCTCATAATCTTCTTCGCTCTTTATTCAGACAACAGAACTGAAAAATAAGGCTCAGTGACAAAATTATTTTCTCAGTTGTTGGAACTTGCATCTGACTCATAAATATGCTACATTCTCCAGGCATTCTCTTCTAAAATACAAATCCTTACTTGGAGGATTTCCTTGGACTTTTCTGGTGACACTATTGAGTGTTTCCTGAAACACTCAATTTGATCATTAATTTAATCAAAGATTGACAAGTTTCCTTGCTAGTGAAATTCAATCTCTTGCAGCATTAGTCTTTCATTTACAGTGATGCTTCAGAAATGCTAGCACCTTTGTGGTAGTAAATTAACCCTTGTTAATGAGCACAATGTAAGTATTGCTCTTCCTGTAAAACTCATTGAAGAGGAAGAGTTAAAAACCTCTGAGTAATATCAGTTTAAGCAAATTAAATTTCTGTAATATGTAAATCAAACCTATGCATTGCTACTGTGTCTTAGTGGTATGAAGGAATACTGGGTATTGCTGGAATTTGTTGATATTCATAAATAATAGCTAAAAACACAACTTTGAATAGTTGTGCATAAAACGCATTTCTAACTTGGAAACTCTGATGCATCATTTCAGTGCACACACTGATTATTTAGTTTCAGTTGTTGAACACCTGATTGTGAGTATGGGAAGCCCTTTCATAATGTTAGGAAAGAGAAAACTACTGTGTTTTTAAATACAGGTATTTCTACATGAAAACAAAGTTCTTTACTCTGGAACTACTGGAAATTCACAGGATCTGTGAGGTTGTGAGATTAGAAGAGATTTTTTTAACAGTACAGGAACTACTAGGCATGTCTGACCTTTGAGATAGTAGGGAATCTTTTTAGCAGCATTAAAGGAAGAGGGAAAGAATATATGAAAGCAGTGACACTCATTCAGTTTCTCTTTTGTGGAGATAAGAACCTAAATGTGTAATCCAATACTCAGGGTGCCACATTTAGGTTCTTATCTCCACATTGCCACCTGGAAAGAGAAAAAAGATGGAAATATAGCCACTCATGAGATAAAAAGGAATATAAATTTTTATTCCATATTTGAAAGTTTCATTTGATATAATAGCATCTAATTCCAGTGTTGATTACCTAAATTAGTTGTCATGGTATTTTAAACAAAGTCAATTCATATAGCTGTTGTCTAGGTAAATTAACTTCCAATGGTCTCACTGTCCATATGCTTAGCAGAGCATATTTTTAACCACCTTGAATGCTCTCTTTCAAAACTAAGCTTATCTCAGATATTTTGAAAAGTACAGTGAGACTGTATAAAATAGAGAAAAATATATTGAGAGAGATAGAGGGAGTAATAAATATATTAATTTCTTGTTAGTTGCAGGCTTAAATGAAAAAGTGCAAAAGATAAGCATAAAAATTGAAATGGATAAAAGATTTACAGTAAAGCAAACCCAGTGACAATATCTGTAAAATTCTTATGCAGGGAAAAAACAGGTGGCTATGCTTAGCAGACTTCACAAGGGAATTGGTGCACATTTCAGATAAATGCGTATCTTGTGAAGACAGCTATGAATTTCTAGGCCATGATATAAAACTGAGTCTGGTGTAGTTTTCTTCTTCAGTCCATCCATCCATATAAATGAAATACATATTAAAAGAACAAGCAATGGCTTTGGGCTTGTATACACCCACCTTCATCCCCTTTACATGTTGAGGAAGCAAGAAAAGACATACTCTGATACAATTTTTCACAGATTTAACATGAATCTAGGTTCAGCTGCCTTCAGTGAGATAAGTGTGTTAATTTAACTTTATGGATGTTTTAAGTTGGTCTCTGAGTTGGATTATTTTTATGAGAGAGAGAGAGATTTGGCGGTTCTATCAGTTCTTGGGACATCCAGTCTTTAGAGGCATGTACAAAGAAGCCCAGGTGGTCTGAGACAGTAATTATAATAAAATCTGCTGTAGTTGACAGTTTACACATTACAGAGTCTGCAAAATGCACCTTGCAACTGTGGGTGATGCTTCAGGCAGTATCAGTAATTCTTATGGAACAGGCAGTAAGGCAGCAAATAGAAACGTGGGGCATAAGCAAACGGTCTGTGGCTCGCTCACCTGGAAAAAGAGAGTGCAGATGATTTGTTAAATCAAACAAAATAAAATAAATAAGATACTGTATCTTTGACGTATCAAAGAAGTTGCTACTAAGATTTGTAGAAAATTTTTTTTTTTGGAATAAAGAAAATATGAAAAAACCTTCACATGAAAACCTAAGGCAAATATAAAATATCCTCTCTGTTCGGGTGGGAGGCTGCAAAGTAGAGATGCGTTCATGGCAAACAAAGGTTTTTAAGGGAAGCACTAACTTTTCACTGAAACACTCATAAAAGGCTTGGATTTAAAATTTCAACAAACCCCGAAATCACCATCGGCAAAAGGTCGGTAACTGCGGAATGAGGTTGAAATTGTCAGCTCGCCCAAGAGACTGCTAACAACCATTATTTTCGCTGGCTTGATGACAGACCCTAACCCTGAGGGATCCAGTTATATTCTCTTCTACTTTTCCTCTTCAAAAAAAAGCTTTAAAAAATGTAAGCTGTAGGAAAATGCAGCAGTCAACAGGCAGACAGCATCTTTTGTATAACCCTCAATGGATGCTGCCTTTGTCAGTAGGAACAGACTTTGCCATGTGCTGTGTGGGTCTGCCACAAATTACTTCACAGGCAAACAACCCCACCTTCTAATATAGCAAACAAAAGAACGTGAAGTGTCTCAAGGATGCAAAAAAAATAAATTTAGGATACTTAAAATGAAATTAGCTAAACCCTGTTGAAGGTGACACAACTTAAGACTGACATGTCTGAGGGAAGTTTAAATTTTGAACAGTTGTATCCATGTTGTATCCATAGTTGTATCTATGTGTATCCATAGGGTAACTTGTGTGGTTTTTGAAGTGGGTGAAGCAGGTAGGTATCACCTGCTCAATCCTAGATCTTTTTGGGGAATAATGGATTACATATAGTTCAGTACTCCTGAGTCAAGTAAATTTGCAGTCTAAAAGTGTTGAAGATGAGATGAGACTGGTAAATAATAGAGTGACAATTTTTGCAATTAAAAGACAGGCTTGACAAGCTATTATTCATCTGTTTGGTAATTACAAGCTGGCACTGTATCTGTTAGCTTGTAATTAGCAAGCAGATGAATAATAGCTTCTAACATTGATCACATTTCTAGGAGTGAGGATTCAAAGTTAATAACAGCATTGCTGTAAGATTTTCTTGTTTGGATCATAAGCTTGTGATCAGAAGGTCTGAAAAAAAGCTTAATTCCCAAAATTTTCTGGGAAAAATTGTGTTTTGTTCATAATGTTCACTGAAACTTCAACTTCTCTCACCTTGTTTAATATACTGGTTTACTGCTCAGTTAAATATAGAAACAATATGAAAAGCAAGATTTTGAGCTGTGATGATTCAAAGAAGTAAAACTTAAGAACAATCATTTTGATTTCAAGAGACTTGATTTTTTTCATAATATTGTGTTTATTTCACTGCTAATGAAACATCAAGTGTATGTAGTCAAAATTCTAGTATCCCTATAAATTTTTTTTCTAAGAAGTTAAATGACATTAAAGTAGCCAAATGTACAAACAGAAAGGAAAGAAAAATAAACTGAAAAGTGGAATCTGTGATCATTCATCAGGAATCCAAAGTAAAACATGAGAATGAGGCGGAAATGAAGCACTAAAAATAAAAAGATGGTTAAAATGGTAAATGGCAGAATAACAGGATTTACTAACTACTGTGAATTTTTACAGATTTGTTAATAAAATGTTATTATTTTGAGTCCCCAGAAATTTAGATTCATATTGTAATAACTGACTGAAATGATTGTATAGAAATGAGGGAATCAAAAGTGAGAAGTGAGTTTGAAAAACAATTAGGATTTATGGCATATGTTTTAAGAAGAGCTCAACTCAACACCCTTCCACAAGCCATATTTCCCAAAGAACACTTTATTCTGGGAGGTGAGATATTTTGAAATTCTGCAGATATATGTGCATAGCTCTTGAAAATCAGAATCATCTCTTTGGAGAATTGAACCAAACAATTGGAATTCAGTATATGCTGCACATAGCTTGAATTTTTTTTATGTTTTTATACTGCAGTTAGTGTGCTTTTACAGAAGACAACAGAGCCAAAAGTCTAGCAGCTCTCATGCTGTTTTAATAGTAGGTGAAGGAGAACACAGCCAGTTAGGGCATCAAAGAGTTGTTCATGAAAGGAGGAGGTGAAGGGACATTGTGGAGTTTTTGAGCATACTTTGCAAATGTAGTTGCACTTTGAGCTTGGCTTTAGCTTTGGTAGCCAATATCTGTTCCTAGAAACTCTATATTAAAATGGAATTTCACTGCCAATCTAGAACTCTCAGCAAAGAAGTTGAGCTACTTTGTCAGCTCTTGCCTCATGTTATATATGGTACAGTTGCTCAAGCAATGAGGAAGGACTTGGCTTGGAACTTTATAAAAGAGGTTACTGAGGATGGACAGGGTTGTAATTACAAATATTTCCTACTCTGCCATATTGTTCATTTGTTCATTCCATGTGATTCATGGTGAAGTCTAGGGGTCCTTCTGCTGCATTGGTTTCTACCCAAGAATGGTTTGTCCTGTTTGAAGTGTTCACTGCCCGAGTGAAAGGAATAGGAAAATGACACAAACTTTATACAAAACAGTTATAACATCTCTGAGCTTAGATAGCATATCAACTACATGGAGGGCATTTCTAATACCCTTTTGAATTAAGTTCAGGTAAATACTGGAGAATTTTTTTTTCTGTATCTTTTTAGTATTTCTTTGATTGCTGTTTATTTTAGGGGAGTTTCTGCCAATGCCACCATTGATCTTTTCAGATACCTGAGGATGACTATCAGCCTGCATTGAGGGGACTAAATCAAGCCCTAGATTTCTTCTTAGGAATCCCCATCTGTACTTTTATGACTAAGGTTATCTTCAAAATTAAATATAATAGAAATCCGCTTCTTTTTTCTGTTTGTTTCAATGTGTAAGTGTTTGAAGCATTTGATTTCTGGTGTTTGGATGTAAGTCTACTTAACTGTGGAATTGAGTATTAAGTATACATTTAAGCAGAAGTCCAGGAAGGACAATGTATTTAATAAACTTACTAACTTTGAAGTCCTATAAGGAAGTTCAATTGATGTTAATGAAAATATGCTTTTAATGACTTTGTTACAACATTTCTAGTTGCTGGAAAATTTTAAGAACATTCCACTCGATTTCAAATTCCAAAACAAAGCATAGTTTTTTATAAGGAACAGAATTCATTGAGTCCTAATTGTTCTTGAAAACACTAAATTTCTGCTCCTCTATTTTAAAACAGTAGTATGACTATTGCAAGTGTATTTTACTGAGACAGAACATACAAACCCCAGTTCTCAATAAATAGAATTTAAATTGAGACCTTTAATGGCAGCTGGCACGGTTCAAACTTTTTACTTGGCATTGGCAATTGAAAGATATTCTGCAAATTCTTGTTCTCAGTTGCACAAGAACCCTTACTTACATGATGACCAGTTTTATTTGTGTGATAAATGAAATATGATAATTTTTCTCTCTTAGCAGATTCCTGCATATATTCAATTTGTCATAATAATTAAGCCTAGCAGTAGTCTATAGTATTGCAAAGGAAAGGCTTTTCTATTTTTCCCTTACTATTTAAAATGCTTACAGTTCTGGAAAGATGAAAGCAAGGATGGAAAAACAAGCTGACTGAGAGAATTCCTAACTCCTTTCTCTCTCTTTTTACCTTCTTCTGATACCCTGACAAGAATTTGGGACATAAGTTGTCTCTCAAACCTCAAATATTCCTGGTTTCTTTTCATTCTTTGACAAAAATGCGAAGTTCAGCTCAGTGTATATGTCTTGACTCAGTTATCTTGTTTTTCACTGATACCATAAGGCAGAACCTTACTGTTCTTTATTATTAAGACACTAAGCCACTTTAATTAGTAAAAATGGTATGGGCCTGAACTCCTTGCAATATTCAATGCCAACTAAGCTTGTCTAACTCCTAACCCTTTGAGCTGAGGAGGGCTATGGGTCTGATTTGACTGGATGCCTTTTTGAGGGCTGACTTAAGTGAGTGATAAAATAAACCCCTTCCAAATGTCTTGAGTGGAGCACTTAAAAATAGAAGTCTGGGGATCTCAAGGCACTGATGGAAAATGGCCTTTCCTTTTCATCCACAGAATGAGATAATTATAAAGCTGGTTTCTCATTTACTTTGTTCTGCCCCATTTCCTTAAACTGAATGGACTGTCATTGAGATTTATTGGTAGGTATGGCTGTACAATGATGGCTGTGAAAGCAGTTGGTTCAAGACAACACAAAATCTGATTCTTAATGCTTTCTTTTGGTTGAGCCACCTCTCCACTTTAAGGGCATATTGCTGGTTAATGTCCCAGAGTGGTAAATGGTAAATGTCCCAGAGCATGTGTACAAAGGTCACATTTGCCAGTCCCTCTGCCATATGGGTACCTGCAGATGCAATGTGGTGATCTCATGGGAGTGCTACACTGAAAAAAACCCATCCTGTACTTCCAAAATGAAAATGGAAAGAATTTCTGCTGGAAAGTGGCAGCTGCATTCTGACATTCATGTAATGGGAGCAACTGAAAGCTTTATGGTGTGTAACTGTGACACTGCATTCCAACATAAGCTTCTCCCTGCCCTTCTTCCAACCAATAAACTATTCTTCCTCTCTTTTCACTCTCACCCCTCCTAATCTTCTTCTGTTTATATGCTTTAATCATAATAGCAACAAATCCATCCCTGCTGGTATTATCACACCGTTGCAAATTTTGGCTGTCTCCTTTGGCACTACCCTTGTAGATGGAATGACATTGCCCACTTTGATGGGGCTTAATTCTCTATGTAAAATACTGCCCTGTCAATGAATATTTTCTCTATTAAACTATTTTCAGTCCAACAATAAGATACAGATTTTTGGGAGAACAGTTTTCTCGTTATTACCTTAACCCATAAAAAGGCATGCTTTTTTTTTTTTTTATTCAAACATATTGGGCAAGTTTTCAGTTACCCAAATATTTGTAGTACAGAGTAATTTGCATTTCAGCCCTATGAGACTTGTAAATGTAATGAACAGTCTTGTGTGTTTAATATTCTTTATATTTTTAATAATTTGCAAATAGTTCAGTATGTAGAGCTGACCTGTTGAAAAATAGTTTGCAGTGTCTGTAGAGAACACTTCTGAGACTTTTGTATATTTAGCAGAATTCTGGGCTTCAGCTGGAAAAATTCTAAGAGCACTTCTTTCTGGAAAATATTTCAAGTAATGTGAAACAACAGATAATTTTTTCCTGTGCCATGACCCAGTTGTAAGGTGAGGTATGGAAAGTCCCTCTCCTATTGCTATTAAACAGGTTTCAGCATTGGAAGTCAAGTACACAGAAAAGACTGACACCTGCTGAAAGGTGTGATTGAAAGTGTATTGATTTCAAAGAAAATTGTGAAAGGTCTCTATTTACTTGTCAATCCAAGAGATTAATCTCTAACTACTATGGTCAGTGTTTTATGGTAGCCATGTTCTTCATCTAACTATCCAAGAATAGATAAGAGAATCTTGGTTTCCAGAGCTGTGATTATTGTGTCTTTGGTAATACCTACATGGGAGTGTAGGCTGTCACATTTAATATCTGGGAAATAATCCTTTGATCAGATTTTTTTCATAGGGTAGAATTAAGACATATTAAATTTATAAAGATTTTGCTGCTAGTTTCAGCAGAAGCAAGACCACACACGCACCTGAACTGTAGATGCAATCAGAGGACCAGGACATTGGGCACAGTCTCATTAGGGCTTTTCTTTTTTGATTACTGTGCTTTTGATCACTATTGTCAAAGGTGATGTCTTAATCTCAGCAGCTGAAGCTGGATACTGCACAGATTTCCATGCCTCTCACTTGCTTATCCTCAGTTACTTTGTTCCATTTAGTTCTTTCGTAATTAAACTTTGCAGAGCAACTTCTAGTATTCTCCTAATAATGCAGCACAAAGTTAATACTGTAAAAGCCTGATGGTGATTCATATTTTAACAGGACTCTTCATATGGAGAGTCCAGTAAGTTTGGATGCAGGACTCCAATGTATAAAGCTCAGAATCAAATTTATGCTAAGTTAGTGGAAAACAGTCTTAAAGTAGACATAAATTTAGTCACACCTCACCTTGGTGCAAACGACACTCAGGTCCACATACCTAAGGATGTAATCATTGTATCCAACTCTGTATTTGTCATTACACTGGAGATCACAGTTTGAAATACAAATACATTAACAAAAATGCTAGTCCTTGAATTTTGTTTCCATCCAAGTGGAACTGCCAGGAAGCACTGGAGGCTAGAGGTCTTATAGGTGTACTTCAAATAAAATTGGATAATGTATGTTAAATAAAGAAGGTGCCAGGACATGGAAAAATTGTGTGATCACTGCAGAGTATTTTAAACAGATGCAAATTTTACCTGCTATATATCATCAGGTAGAAGCTGAAAGAAAATAGTAAAAAGATAAGCGAAAGTTTTAATCCATTTGGAAAAAAGTGTGGATTATATGTATTTGAAAATAGTTGGTCAAATTCAGATGTTGAAGGAGGTATCATTTATATAATAATATTGGATATATTAAATGTAAGAAACAGCAAGTTAAATAATTTATAAAAATCAGTTTGTTGTGATCCATTGTATTAAATTTGACCACTTCAAAAGGAAGATGCAAAAAACCTTATGGTCAGGATATATGAGCCAGCTTACACAAAAAGAAAGTTTCCCTTAGATTTACTTAACTGTTGCCTGGCTTACATTTGTGCCATTTGCAAATAGTGATTTTGGCTGATATCACTGAGGTCAGCATTGCCCATACAAATTGATTACCTTAAAAAAAAAAATCCAAGTATGACTTCATATTTTGCAACAGTTGGTACCGTTGTAGAACATTGTGAAGTTGTGAAAATTATGCCCAGCTTCACAAGATGGGTCTCAGTGTGCCCGTGTATCTTTCATTACCTGTATCTTTCAGCTTGAAGGAAGTTAGTGCTGTTGAAATGTCTGGAAACAGCACATTTCTGAGGTTTTCAGGAAGGTTTATATGTATGTTGTTTCTTAGAGAAACCTTCCAGGAAGTATATATCTATGGAGACTGTTTCCAGAAGAGCTGATATTGCTGCATAGGTCTGGGTAGGAATAGCTAAAACCATGGGATATGTGGTTATTTGAATTTGTGTAGTCACTGAAGTTCTCTCTTTTTATAAATCAGCATGATGGAGACCTAAGTTGACCAGCTCCCTTAAGGTCAGTAATAGTGATGAAGTTTTTTAGAGGTGAGAGGGTTCTGCATGGGCTATATCTATCATGATAGAGAAACAACAGTGGTCTCCTCCTCAGGCTAAATTGACCATCCCAATCTATTAGAGTATGCTATAAGTAATTTTAACTATAAAGACATAAAGTTAACTATAAAAAAGGAGAGTGCATCAGACCAAGAGGCAGAGACATCCCTGACATCAAAGGTAAATGGAAAACAGCACTTGGACAGGAAGCAGCCTTTGGCACACTGCCAGCCTGAGCTTAGGATGTGAATGGTTAATGGAAAGGGCTGTAAAGGAAGCTAAGAGAGTACATCTGTTATGGTGGCTGTAGTTTTTGCACCATGTAAATATTGTAAATGTCTCATATATATATATATATATATATATATGTTTATGAAATTTAATTATTATTATACCTAAGCTCCTGTTTATGGACTTTTTCATAGTCCAACAAATATTTTTTGTCCTTTTGTGAAGTATAGCTTCTGTGCTCCCATTTGCCTTCCTTGGAAGCGATGAAAAATGACCACAGGTATAGAGTATATGCAGTGTTCCCCATTACACTTTAAACCTTGTTTACATGCTCACAGTAAAATTCATCAAATATTTGAAATCACAAAGGAATTCTCCATCAATGCTGATCTCTGTGGTTTTGTTTCAGTAGCCTTTTCTGTTGGATGAAAAAAAATCCTTTCCTGGGCTTTTAAAAATATTTTAATTTAATGAGTTCCATATCAGAAAAGGGGGCCCATGAGAGTGATAGTGTTGTGAGTCTGCCATCTTCTCATCCTGTGCTGTATCATCAGTTTTTGGGGTTTGGATCTTTTTCCAAAGCACCATAAAATATGTCATTGGGTGCTGGAGGATTTCTTATAGTTTGGTGGGAAGTAAATGCAGAATGGTTGTGGACTAGGTTTAATGATCAGTCTGGAGTGTGGAAAGGTTCATCTTATTAACAGAATACTTTGAATTATAAGGGGTTTTTTCATGGTGTTCTCAATTTCACCTTTTTTCTGATTTTTTTTTGGAGGAAGGGTGAAGGCTTTGGGAATAATGTGTGATTCGTTTTCTCCTAATGAAAGGGTATGTTTCTTTCCTGAGCATAACAACTCTGCAGATATTCTGCCAGCTTGCTGTATAATTGAAACATAAATACACTTTTAATTTTTGAATGTGTTAAATGTTTACACGAAAGAAGGAATAGAGGGGAAAAATCCTCGCTTTTTAAGTCAATGCATTTGCTTTTCATCATTCATTTAGTCAATGTCTGTAATATGCAGTCCCAAGACAATGTACTTGCATGAGAAAAGTTGAATATATAAGTAACATCATCAGGCTTTATGTTAACTATTTTTTTACAGCTCCCTGACATAATGTTCTGGTTTGGGAAGTCAAGGCTGCCTCTACATCCATGTAGGGGGCATTTCTCTTTCTTGCACCATTCCTGCTGGTAACAGTTCTGCAGCTGGGACACTATACCTTGGTGCAGCATAAAAATTGTGTTAACTCCTGATACCTGCTTTAGCATTTTAGATTTTTCATTTCTTTCCATCACATTATTTATGTTACTTGTTGCGCCAAGAATATTATTGACCATCCTTCGCATTTATAGCCCTTAAAAAATTGTGTAGTTATTCTCCACCCCATTACCTTTTTGCTCCCATTTTGCCACACAATTTGTGTTTTTCTCTATGTATAAACTTCCTCCAGAAATTTTATCATCCATACCTCCTTGTTAATTTTAGGCTGTATTTGTGGCTCACTCTTGGTTGAAATCTTTCCATTTAGGATGTAGAGCACAGGATGCAATCTACATTGTCTCCCAGAGGCAAAGCTTCCTCTGGCATTTGGGATGTGTTTCCTCACTGTGTGTAACATGAAGTTGCAGAGCTTCTCTCTTGTTTGCTTTCTGCACCAAATCATGTTGCAAAGTTGCATCCCCCACATGTTTTTAGCACTGTATTACTTGCCAGGATTTTTGCTACTCATTCATGCTTTAGATTATTTTTACTTAGCATATTTAAAAATAGTAATAGCTTCTGAGTCTATTCTCAGAGCTGAATAATTAAAATACCAGATTTAACTTAACCTCATTATTATACCATCGCTTTCCAGTTCAGGAGTGGGGAGAAGGTGCGTGTTGTTTTGGTGGTTTTGTTGGTGGGCAGGTATTTTCTGATCTTCTGCCTAGGAAAATTACCTTAAACATCATAAAGCAGACACCCAAGTTGGATCTCAGAAAGGTGGTTTGGCATGTACTGAAGCACCATGTCCATGGAAACTGCAGTCTAGCTACAAAAGAGGTAGTGACAGTATGAAATTCCTCTAGCTTCTTGTCTTAGACTGCCTATCTGATATTTGAAGATTAAATCTTCAAACATTGACCTAATATCATAATTACTGCATATTTTCAGTTTTTACAAAAGTAAATAATAGATTCTGGTCTTCTTACATTGCCGTGTTAAGGAGCACCATTGTAATGACAGTGTTTTCAGTGCTGGAGATCATACACTGCTGTGGATGGGCCTCTTCAGAGAACACTTGCTCAGATACTGCTTAATGGTAACATTTGTTTCCCTCAAAATATTGTTCAGAAATGTGCCCTGCTGCTTCTCCCTGGAGGAGGGGTCTCGTTTTGTATGATGAGGCTCCTAGTTAGAAGTCGTATGTCCTGTGTAATTAGTGGAAAGCAGATAATTCTACTAGAAAGTGGTTTTAGATCACTTGATATTTCCTGAGGATGTCCATGACTGACTTCTGTTGGGAGTCTTGGGTGGTTTAACTCCTAACTCAGGCACCTCAGTTTAGAACCAGTAGTGAACTTGGATAAAACTGAGCCTAGATGGATTCTGAAAAGGGCATAGGTTTTTCTCAGTTGTTTTCCCACCATTTCACGGTGCAATTTCAGCAGATAACTTCAACCTCTATGAATGTAAACACAGAGAGTTAGTGAAGGGTTGTTCTTTCCTGCTGAGCATCTGATAATGATCCCTTGATAACAGAGGGGGGGATCTGTGTGTACTTTCCAAGGTGGATGCACTGTGTGTTTAGAATCTCATGTAGACAAAACCAATTATTAAATATCACTGAACAAATCAAGATATTTCTGATTGATTGAAGTAAAAATGCTAACAATTGTATTTAAATTCTTTTTTTGTATAAAACAGCAGGGCCCATCCTGTGGCTCCTGACAGCAAGTGGCAAAATGCAGTTTAGATTCCAGATGTGAAGCCTTCTGAGACTCAAACTTGATTGTGTCACAGTTGTCCTGTATTTAGAAGAATCCCTGGTCTATACTGTTGTCTAGCCTGTGCCCAGAGTCCACCTGGCTTTGGACAAAATCCTGCGAGAGAACATACTAAAAAAGTGCTGGTTTTGGAGTCTAGGGCCTAGCCCAGTTTCACTTACCAGTACTGAGTTTACGATGCAGACTGGAAAACATGGGGTTTATCACATGCCAGGAGATAACCATTTTTGTACTGATTTCACCTCTGTCTATTTACAGAAGACATACAAGGGAATAAAACATGTCAGATAGTCAATAATGAGTGTCTTCTACAATAAAGCTCAGGTTATTGCTGTACTGACAGTGAGAACTGTTTGTCATACTGCTGTTCTGGCACAACTCAGCTCTGTGCATGTATGCATACTTTACTGTATTTTTGAATTTGCTCATTTAGTGTAAGATGTCTTTAATATTCATGTAACCAGAGTGCTGGAGGAGGAGCTCTAGGTATTGCTGTATTTATTCAGTGAAGAATTAGAAGCATGTACCTGGGTATGTGCGTGTGTGTATGTCCATGTGTGCATGTGTTGGACTTGGCACATTCCCAAGGGCACGGGCACATTCTGCTTAATGCCTTAGAGATAAAGGCACTGAAATTGTCAAGAAAAATTCAATCCAAAGTTTATGTGATAAATGCATCTATGGACTGCTTGCATGCTTTTATGCTCAGTTCTTAAAAGTGCATTTGATTTTACACACTCATGGTTTATATCTTTGGCGCTATTGTTTGGGTGCATATGTGTCTATATAAAAGGAAAATAGCGTCCTGACCTTGTAACTCATGTTCATCCTTAGGACCATTGCTCTCTGCTGTTGTCCTGCTGCATTTACGCTGCTGTGCTCTCACCTAAAACACTTTCATGCTCTCACCTACATGAAAACACTAACTGGGTCATTGTATGTTTAAAGGTGGCATCAGGTAGTTCTGCTGAATAGTAATCTCTTCAGACACTGAGAGAGAATTTCTGCCTGTGTGAGTGCCTGTGCATCCTCCATGTGCCTTCACAGCCCTGCATGTGTTGATTCCCTTAGAGAACTCAATCCCTAGCTAGATCCTATGGAAATATGCCTATTCTGGCATATGGAAATTCTACCAGAAGTTCCTGTGATCAATCCTGGACCCTTAATTCAGTTTGTTCTCAAACTATGAAAATTCAAATACCTTTAGTGAAGCTGAGTGACAAACATGAACATGATGCTGCTGGTGGCACTCAAAAAGTCTTTTTTCTAGGGAGCAAAAATTCCTTCAGCCCACCAGAGAATTTAAGAGTGTTGTTTAGTTTTACCAGCATGTTCACAGAGTTGCGTATACTAACTGTGAATTTGTTTGGAAAACAAATTCAGCTCTTCAGGGAGCACATTATGCTCCTCATAGAAAAAGACTTTCTGTAGAAAATTTTAAAAGCTTTCCTTCTGTCACATAGTCTCACAGATTATATCTAATGAAACTAGAAGTCTGGAAAGAAAGAAATAGGAAAAATAGAATGTGTCTGATGCCAAAGGGAAAATTTGGGAACTAAGAAATAGCAAATGTAGAAATTTTAAACTGGAACTTTGAAATCAAGTGCACATACCTCTGCCCTGTTCTATAGCCCCCTCTATGTTGGGAGGGATCCATAGAAGATGTTAACAGAAGATTCTCAGGTGCTAAGCAGCCACTAGTGAACTAAGCCCCATGATATTAATTGTTACAAAAAATACAAACTTTTTTACAAAATGTTCGTTATTCACAAATTTTTACCATTTTGTTTTACAGAAACAGTTTGGTTACCCACATAAGTAAGCTTTGGTTAGAGCAGAGAATTGTAATTAACCATGCAGTTATTTAAAATATTTCTGCTTTTGCAATATATATTTTCATGCAGAGTCATCTAGTTTCATAAATTTCAGTTTATTTGTCCATGAAAAGCATACTAAGACTTCTCTGTGGGGCTTAATTCTTATAAAGCACTTTGAAATTAACAGTTACAAGATCTTCTGTTAACTGTGTTTGAGATACTTTTGTTGCCTCTTTAATATGTCCAACATTTGTTTAGAATTACAGGAGATCCATAGGGTAAAGTAGAATAAAATGCATACAAGTATGTTTTGACTTCACACCAGGAGAAAAACAGTGTTTTGTTACTTGTGTCCATTCTTTAGCTCTTTTGCTGTCATGAAATCCTGTGGCTTTGTTGATACTGAGCTGTGACAGAGTTCACTGGTACAAAAGCCAAATGATATCTTAAACAGACAAAGAAGAAATTATTCAAGATTTTAAATTAGAACTCTATATTTTACATATTATATTATATGTAATTCATGAGTGAGCAAAGTGAACGGGCAAGCCCAGCAAGTCCTGCTGTGGGGAGAGGACAGTCCAAGCCAACACTTTCTGGTTTGTCCTGTGCATTTTCTTGGAAATCTGCTCAGCACAGCTGTGGCAATAAAGCACAGAATACTTCCCTGATCCTTGCTGTTTTGCCTGCAGGTTTCTGCATACTGAGTAGAAGGAATTGTGTGATTAATGTGTCATTCTGTGTCCAGGGTAGACTGTAGATTACTGTTAAGTGCATCATTGTTATCTTTGAGAAATTTACTAGGTTTCACCTGACAGATAATAGCTTTTCCTCTGCCAACACAAGAGGGGCATAGCAAACTAATACATGAGGTGACCTAATATATACCAAAAGAAGTGCTGCTTTTAACAGAGAAGCAGCTCTTGCTTTTTGTAGGGTTTTGAAGGAATTTTAAATTAAACTTCCTCACTTGTCTTCTTTCCAGAGTGGGGTGTGTGGATGCAGTGCTGTGCTTGGGTGCTCCGTTACTGAGCACCAGTCGGTGTGATGGCTCCGATGTAACACATCATGGATTGTTTCCTTGCTTCTGCCCCCTGATTTGAAGTCTGAGTTCCCTGTGGGCTCTGAAATGGGATCTGAGCCTTGTGATCTTTTTGGTGGTGGTTATTGTATTAACCATTTCTGCTGTCACGGTGATCATGAACGGATCTTGCAGCAGTAGCAAGTGCTTTCCAAAAACTTCCTTGCTGAAAAGCCAGTGAGAGCCTCCAGCAACCGCTGCTTCTGCCATTAAAGCAGAGTGAACCAGTGGTTTATTTCTGAGGAAGTTTCACTTTCTGGTATTTTCTTCAGTGGACCAGAGTCTTTTTATTTTATGTCTCTGATAGAGACGTCTGAGGTCTGTGGTCTTTTCATTCAGAGCCAAGGGACAGGACTGAGAAAGCCTGGCTGTAATTACTGTCTTCACCTACCTGGAGTCTCCTCTGAAAAAAATCTTTGAAATAGCTCCTGTTGCTTTCTGTTGGTCAGTGTCTGCCTTTTCACATGCTGACTGCTTTTCTCTCCCATTTTATTTCTCTTAGCAAAATGTATCTCTGTATTAAGAGCAGGTGGCATGGTGTGACAGCCCTCTCCTTGGCTATGTGAGCTCAGAAGGCACATACCTGAGGGCCTGAGTCTGCAACCAGCATTTCTTGTGTAATCAAAACTGGCTGATTTCAAAAGCATTGACCTGTTGTTGGCATTGAAGGACTTAACTGCTCTGAAAATTGAGCCACTTCTTTGAGTACTGGTTGTAAGTGGCATCCAAGTTTTAAGCATGGTTTTGCATCCTTAGCACTGTCATTTACCAGTCCCTTAAAAAAGTAGTATTGCCCACTCAAACTTCAAATTGTAGCTGAAGAATATATTTCAATTCATTCAGTAGAAGGCCCTAGTGGAAAATATTACTGTGAGAGTGTTTTTAACTTTATCCAATTTGCATACTTGTAGTGTTTTTATAAGGGAACCATTTAAGGGTTTTACAAAAATCCTTTGCTGGTGTGGTTGAGACTCTTAAATTGTGCAGTGTTAAACAGCAACTTATTGTAAATTTAATGGTTTGGCTTTTTGTACTCTGTTCTCATTTTAATCAAAACAAAACAGCTAACAACTTTTACTGCAAATCCAGACCCAAGTTGACATAACCATTATGCAGTGAAGCTGTGAAGCAACTCAGTTGTCATTTTGTCATCTTACTTTGGATCAATTTAGGTAAAAGCTCAGTCAAAAGCCTGGATGTACAGGAATGTATGTGTTCTCTATGTAGGCAGCTTGCTGGAATGGAAGCCTTTGCTTTATTCTTTAATATTTATATGGACCAGTGATCATGGGAACTGAATCGTATTCATTAGGGATCCTTCCTAAACAAAGTACCTTGGTCAATACCGTGCTTTTAATACCATGGGTATTTAATATTCTTTGCTTTGAAAGCCCACATTTCCTGTAAAATAACTAGTTTCTCTTCCCTCTGTGTTCTAAAATTTATTGTGCAGGTCGTAACATTCCTGAAGTTAATCTGATTGCTCTAGATACTGAAATATATAAACAGTGTCAAAAGGGAAACTCCTGAAGTCCCCATGCCTTCCTCCTGTGGTATGTGTTGAAATGACCAAGGGCAGAACATTCTGGGCTGGTTTGTTCTCTGGAGAAGTGCTCAGGCCATGCACCATTTCATTTTCTCTGTTATATATACACTGCTAGACAAAGGAGGAGGAGCTGTCTTGGCACCCACATGAATTATGTAAAGAGTTTGCAGGTAGGGTTAGCCTTTGGTTCTTTACAAAATGTGGAACTTCTGAGACATTGCATCAGATTGTAGGCCCTTGAACCATTCAGGGCTTGAGCCCAGTGAAATGTAGACTTAAAAATTAATGATGAAATAGAAGCAGCTGCCTTGGTGACTAACCAGAAGAGCGTCTATGCCTTGAATAGTGACTTTAGTGTATGTGCCATCCTGAGTGTTGAAATGTCGCAGTTCAATAGCATGATAAGTGAATAACTGGTAAATGAATTGAACTGCCATTGTAAAAATACTGTTGGTTGTCACAATCATCAATAGTGACAATTCCAGTATAATTTAAGAGTAAGTGTACTATTTTTAGTGGGTTGAGCAAAGCAGAGTCAAGGATAGTCAACTCCTGGACATGAGGCATGTTTGCCTTCAGTGGAGTCACTGGCCAACTTTCTGTAGTCCCTGGATCCACTTGAGTCACTGTTTCCAGTGTCTCTGCTTGCTCAGCTCTCTTCTGCCTTTCCATGTGCTTAACAGATAACTGTTACTGGACTTTGAATTGAGGGCAGTTTAAACTAGTTGAATCTGAATTTTACTCTCTAATATTTTTAATATTTGTGTATTATGTCTAAACTTACATATCTATAAATAAATATTTGTAGTACTTTTTGTATTTTGACTGATGGTTATCTCAAGTAACTTCATTAATTATGAGAAAGATTTCCATAAATAAGAAGATCATTAAACTTTGCACTTTATTTAATGACATTTATGTTTCATTCATAGTTGTGACAATACCTGGTGCTTATTACAGGCAGTGTCCTCCATTTTCAGAATAATTTGTTTAATAATAATTCTGAAAATTTTAACTTGAATATAATTATGTGCCATCTACCTGATTTCATCTAGTGTAAACTGTGTGTAGATAAGATCCAGGCATTTGAAAAGTTAAAAAAAAAAAAAAAGTCTGGTGTTGAGCATTTGAATCTTATTAATTTCCTTAATTTTACCTGAATATTTCTACTTCACTTATTTCAAGACACAAATATGACATACTTTTTTATCATTCTGTGTGTCATTATAACAAAATGGGTTAAATCTGTCATATCTACACTTCTGTTACAAAGAAGTTGAACTAAATCTTTTAAGCAATTCTGCAGCCAAATGCACATTTCAAGATCCTGGATTGAGAGTTCAGCAGTAAATTAAGAAATACTGGATAAATGTTTGAAAAATACAAATTTTACATTTTTCTGTTATTGTCTGCAAAAGGTTTAAAAAAGAAATTACATCAAATTATCCTCCATTTTTTAAATTTGTGGGCCATTACAAAATGCAGGAATGTACAGGACGGGGTAACAGCTTTCTTAGTTTGTCCTTTTTCTGCCAAGGTTTAGCTGCTTTCCCCATGGTTAGAACGCCATCCAAGCAACTAATCCTATATCTATAAACTGCAATGTCAAAGGATTAAAGTGTGCCTGGGAATGCAGGTCAAATCTGCTTTAGATCACAACAGTTTGGGTTCAGCTCCTAGCTGAAATATCACAAAACTACCATGTAATTTAGTAAAAGTTTTGCATTCCTATACTTCAGCTGCTGGTTGCCTTTAATAAAAAGAGGCCCAGGATTGATTTCCCTGAGAAGGTATTTTTCTTTGTCTCAAACCAAAGTAGTATCAGCTGGAAAGTAGAAGGGTTTCTTAAAATAGTTCTGTATTTTATATAAATACCTCTTTCAAAGTCTGCTTTTAAAATTCTGTAAGAAGCACAGTTTCTGATGATGGATGCATGACAGAGAGGTTTCCCTGCCTTCTCTCTGTCTGGCTGAACACAGTGACTTAAGGGCAGGGACAAGTGGTGGCAAGTTCCTGCCTGGCACAGCCGTTGTGTCTCCTCTGGGACTTCTCCACCTCTTCAGCTGCCCCAGAATGACAGGTGTGAGGCTCTGCAAGAACAGTAACCAGAACAATGGTTCACCTGGCTTGGAGGTGTTGCTGAGGTTGTCAGCCTACAACCTGCTTCCATAAAAACTGCCTCCATGAAAAAAAAAAGATGAGGCATTTTCATAAGAGACTCTTTCTGAAGGAAACAGAAGGACTCACTTCTTACAGAAGCCTGCTGCCTCCCTGAGCTGGGTTAAAGATGTGGAGAGAAAGCTTCCCATCTTCCCACCCTGGCACTGCTCTTGGATTATTATCCGTTATTGATTCTTCATGTAGACAACAATGAAATTGCAACAAGCAGCCCAAGGACAATAAAGAGAGACTTCAGGGCCTTGGGACAACTGGTTAAGGAATCAAAAGCACAGATAGTATGCTCTGTCCTTCCAATTGCAGGGAATGATGAGGGAAGAAACAGGAAGAGCCAGCAGATCAATACCTGACTCTGACCACTTGTTCTCTGAGTATCCAGATATAGGCAGTGAGCAGAATGAAGCCCCCATAATCTGAGGGGAAATGGTTGGTGACCTGCTACACAGCATAGACACAGTTGTCAGTGGCCAGCAGGATGAGGGCAGTGATTGTCACCTTGTACTGGGCAATGTCAAGGCCATGCCTTGAGTGCTGTGTTCACTTTTGGGCCCCTCATGACACGGAAGACATTGAGATGTTGGAGTGTGTCCAGAGAAGGACAAGAGAGCTGGGAAGGGCTCTGGAGCACAAGTCTGGTGAGGAGCAGCTGTGGAGATGAGTGGAGAAAAGGAGTTTCAGGGGGACATACTGCTCTAAAACTACCTGAAAGAAGGTTGTAGCCAGGTGGGGATCAGTCTCTTCTTCCACAGAACAAGCAATAAGACGAGAGGAAACAGCTTGGAGTTGTGCCAGGGAAGGTTTAGATTGGATGTTAGGAAAAAATGCTTCACAGAAAGGGTTCCAAGCGCTGAATAGACTGCCCAAGGGAACTGGTGGATTCACCATCCCTGGAGGTATTTAAATGATGTGTAGGTGTAGCACTTTGGGAACATGGTTTATTTGTGAATGTGGCAGTGCTAGGTTAACTGTTGGACTCACTGATCTTAAAGACCTTCTCCAACCTAAAGGGTTCTGTGATTTTATTATATTTCCTTTATGTTTTCTGTTTGTTCTGTTACAATGCCCAGATTTTGTAAGCATCTCCTGGTGGCATTTCCTGCCTGCCATTGGAGGGCTGCTGGGCCCAGGACTACTGTACACAGGTGTAGTGTGCATCTCATCTGGGAGTAAAAAAAAATACCATAAAATATGTTTTACAAAAATAATAATCTAATTTGCACAATGTGTAGAATGATGTGCACTAAGCAGACGTGTAACCACATTTATTGATATTGAGTCAGCAAGAAGCCTACCTGTTTTTACCTTATCATCTGCCAATGCAATATCCAGATCCTCTCTTACTTTTTTTTAATGGATATTTCTGTTAGGTGTCTCTTTGAGGGTTATTTTTATATGAGTTATTGCAATATATTTTTACCTCCAGAAAAAAATTGCAGTCATTCTTTTAGAATATTTCCTTGATGTTAGCATTGAAATATAACTAAGACTCGGTGTATTAACTCACTTTTTATTAGTATGGGTGAGTGTGATTTTAATTAATTTCTTTGTAATTTAAGTCTATAGTGTATTATTATAACAGAAACTAATTACCACCTATCTATTTTTTATAAGATAAAAAAAGAAATATTTTATGCCAGTGTACACTGTAGTGAAGAGGCTGTGTTCTTCTTCTGACCAAGTTTATCTGTATTGAGCTGCAACTTGAAAACCCTGTGTGTTGTCAGTTTTTAGAGCTGCCATCAGAGCAGCTGACATTTTTTAATTTGGTTTGTTGGTTTACTTAGAGGAAATAGTTTACCAGGTGAAATGAAAAGCAGTGTACTTTTCCTGACATAAAAAGCCTGCTGGGACTGAGCGGAGGGCTCCTGCCTGCTGCCCTCTGCTGGGGTTACTCCTGGTGCTTCCTGGTTCGTCATGATCTCCAAAGGCCACTCACCTCTTGAGTTCTTCCCTGCCTTGCATGAAAACATAATTCCATATACTTGTTTGCTCCGTGTTTTAAAAAAAAAAAATGAATCTGGGCACAGCACACAGCCTGATGGGCGATGTTCCTGGAGACTCAGTTTCACTGCGCTGGAGACTCGTTTAAGGATTGGGTCTGCCAGGCCGGGCTGTGGTGCTGTGCCCTTGCTGACAGCGCTTTCTCCTCCTGGTCTGGCAGGTTCTGCGCTCCGTGCTGCTGTTCCCGACCATCGAGCGCATGGCCCAGTCCCCGCAGGGGAAGCTCATGACCCCCTTGCTGTGCAAGCTCCGCTACGCCCTCTACATGCCCGTGTACCTGCTGTCCTTCCTCCCCGAGGGAGTCAAGGCCTCCCTGGTGAGGTTTGCGCTGCGGGGGATGAAGACCTGTGATGAGTCTTCGATAACAACCTCCATAAATCTCTTCAGTGTCGACTGCATTGGTGAGCACCTTTTCTGTGTTAAACCATCTTTTGTATTTTTCTCATTTAGTAAATGTTGATTTGGTTCTTAATATTAAAGCATGAGTTTGGAAGAATAACAGGGCTGGTCTTTTCTAAAATTAAGACCGTGGGTACAGAAAAATCTCATATGAGTAAATTAAAAAAAAAATCTCAAAGGCAAAATAACAAAATATTTTCCCAAAGAATATACATTTATTAAGCAAACTGACCTACACTACTGAAAGGATTTCTCATGCAATTAAAGCACTCTTTTTACAATCTGCTTTATGTGACTTATGTGCTTACTTTTTGCGGTTCATTCATATTGGATGGTGAATGTAAATCAGTAATCAGTTTCACAAAGGGTTCTTTGCATCTGTTTTTTTTAAGCTGTTTTAGCCAGCTGTGTAGATTCTGTCATCTGAATTGGAATATTGGTAAATTCAGAAAAGGACCTTCAGCCTACAAAGACACATAGAAGTTACTTTGTGCACTGAATTTCAGCACTTTTTTGGGCATAAAGAGAAAGATTTAACGTTCCTGCAGTTCATATTGTACACACATTATCCACATTCTAGCAAGAGAAAGAACTTTAAGAAACAGAATAATTTCAGATATATTATGTTAAGTTTAGAATGAAAACCAGAACGTGATCTGTGCTATACTCCAGGTATTTTGTTAAGTTAACAGTTTAAAACAATTTGGAATGGAATTGACGTGCTAACGCAGTAATAGTAGCAAGAAGGAAGTTTTGATTGCATTAATAGCAGTAAAAACACATTCCTACATTTCCAGTTGAGCTCTGTCTTTTATCAGTTAAATTTTACTTACTAATCATCCAAACAGATGTGCCAGAGTAACTGGGTTTGCAGTGAGGGGCTGTACCTTTCATGGATTTGTGGGTGTGTTGCTCTGTGTGGGAGGCTCACTGTAGGACTGTACACACACTGAAAGCAGGATGGGCAGTGGGGGTTTGTGCTGCCAGCCTGGTCAGCCCCACTTTAGTTGTACAAACCAGGCATGACAGTCACTCCCTTGCAATGCCCTGTGCCTGACAAAATCAGGCTCCTGGTTGATAATACACATTTCTGATTGAACTCCTGTAGTTTCTTTCTTGAGTTCCTATTAATTGATGTCAGTTTCATGGTAACCAAGGAGAAAGCAAGCATGCAATCATACCTACATGAGGTGTTCAAATGTCTTCCTTTTTGATAGTTTTGTCTCAGAAAAAGGTATGTGGAGGTCTGTGAGGTCACATCTTCACAAGACAGGAATCCTTCTCTGGTCCCCACAGATAAACGTTTACCTCTAAAAAACAGGTTATACACAGCCAGGGTTGTATTGGAAATGGTCCTTGGCCTGTGTTAACCTCCAAAAAAGCATGGCCAGCCATTGTTTGTATGTGTTGTTTGGCCCAGGGCACAGCATTGGCAGGAAAAATTTAACTGAACAGATTTTGTGTTCTGCTGTTGGAGGCTGACTCTCCGAGCTCTTTAGTCCCCAGGTGAATGAGCCTGGCTGATGTGTGCCTGTCAGCCTGTTGTAATTTCCTGTGTGTACCAGTCTGACCTGTGTCTTAGCTGTTAGGTAAATTGAGGCAAAAAGCCAGGCTGAAGACTCTTCACTCATGGGATGTGTTCTCTGCCTATGTTCAGTTTATTGCCCAAATTAATTCTACCAGAATGAAAACCCCTGGGAGCCAACATCTTGTAAAACTTGCATAAATAGGCCTTATTTATGCAACTAGTTCCTTTGGGCTTGTGATAGCATCTCTCTCAAGCAGAATTCCCCTTTGGTTTGCATCTTTGGAAACTGATGATATTTTACAGCTCAGTGACTAATGACCACCTGCATGGATTAATAATCTTTGAGCATCCGGATATTGCCTGTTAACCTTCTCTTTTATTGTTTGAGGACAATAGAAAATGTTACCATTCAGCAAAAATTTGCTAAATCTAGCACAACAACTGAGTCTGTCTTATGAGACTACTCATCTCTGAGTTGCTGAGGCCTTTGAATTTGTGGTAGATGCTTTTCTGAACATTTCCCTTAATAAATTGCTAGATGTGGTTCAGAAACATTCAGCAAATGAAGTTGTTTCTTCTCTCCAGGAAGGTTGCATGTCAACTCATTAAAAATATACATATTGCCTTTGGCATGTACCTCTGTTGCATTACTGTAATTGTAATAAAAGCCATGATTAAGGGCAGAAAAAATGGTAAAAGTTTCCTTAAATCTAATACGTCCGTTAAAACAAGCCGACCTGCCAGGGATTTGTTACCACATCCAAAGCTTAGTCACAACAATGTTTTCTCTCCTCTGAAAGGAAATGAGATTTGAAAACTTACTTAGAACAGAACTCTAAGACCAAGTGCTTCTCCCATTGACACTGAGAGTGAAAAGCTCAATTGAGTTGCTGCACGATCAGACCCTTGGCTGAAACAATCAGTGAAGGAGGAATTACATTACCTATCTGTCCCAAAATTATGTTTGTTCCTGCTTCTTATCCAAGCACATCTTTCTGTTGTCCTAACTTCATAGTTGATGATAGATAGAAACCCCAGTTACACAGCTAGAGGAATTGTAATGACACTGTCCAGAAAGGGAACATAATAGAATGTCTTGTCCCAAAGAGGAAGCAGTACAGAAGGAGAAGAGACAGCAGGGACTGTAAAGAAGATGGATTGTAAGGAAGAACATAGGGTGTATAAATAATAAAGGACTTATAAGAAATAAGCAAAAGGCACTAAAAGGACTTTGCTTACCTGGGTCAACTTCTAGCAAAGATATCGTAGGGCAGAAAAAGCATTACAATGAACAAACAAGCATTTGGGTACTTGTATTTATGAAGTTAGGAGATGGTTAGACAGAAATATTGAACATTAGTGACCCTGACTTATCTGAAACATTGTCACTCTGTTTATTCAGGCTAGGAAAACAAGGCTACCCCTATCTAGTACAGCAGTGGTGGTTCTACAAATCATGTACGGCCCTGCAGCGCTGGAATACTTTGGCACTCCAGTGCCCCGAAATCTGCAAACGTTTCTTCGGTGACAGATGCCAGTAGCAGACTTACAGTGACAGTAAACCATTCTATCTACATGGGACAGGATTTATTGTCCAGCCGTTTGACTGGCAAACTTCCTCCATTTGTTTCTGCAAAATTTCCACAAAAGCACAGACATTACATAATGGGTAAACACTGCATAGCTTTTTTGAGAGGCGGGCTTTCAGGTCAGAGGTTAATGTCTGGATGACAGGGAAGATACAGATAAGCACAATAGCAAGAAAAACCTCCAACTGGCCCAAATGAGGTGGGTCCTTTGTGATCTTGAACCTGTGACTTCCCTGGAGGAATCTCCCTGTTTGTTTAACCTGGTCGGGGAGCAGGGGAGCACTGCAGCCTGGGGCAGGGGGAGGTCTGCTTTGTACTGTTGGGGCAGGTTGGAAAGGAGGGGTCTCAGAAGCCTGAAACAAAGCCTTCAGATTCATTTAGGCTGTCACATGAGTGAAAGCTGGAAACAAGAGATGCCTAGTTAATTTAAGCATCCAACAGAAGCTGTAAAACAAAGAATTAAGATAAAACTCCAGAGTTGTGATTCAAATTTTATCTTGTTCCACGAGTGGAGCCATTCAGATTTCATGTGAAGTGTTTACATTTCCCTTGTTTTACAGAGGAAAAAGGGGCTTTGGCAGGTTCAGGCACTCCACAGGACTGTATAGGAAGTGACTCCCAGCTGAGGTATTGAGGCTTGTCTTCCAGCAGTAGCTGCTTCTCCCTGTCAGATCTACAAGATGACAAAATTTATCCATGAAGTGCTAGAGAGTAAAAGGTTTTATTGTGGGATAAATTTTGCACAACTATCAAATAGCATCTGGGAGATAAATTTACATCAAAAACCAGTGAAATGTAAGCTTCCAGTTGCTATGAAAATGGAACAGGAGCTTTTACATTGACTCGAGTTATTTTAAATGTTTATCTCCAGGAAGCCAACTAGGAGACTGCATTCTGGATTTGAATTATCCCATGGTTATGGCTTGAGTTATCATGGCTTGCGATATGTATCTATTCCAATTCTTTTTATTTATCAGAGAATTTAAATGTGACATCATGGGTGGTCTTCATATGATCACTGTGGACATCTTTCTGTCAGAATAGTTGGCATTAAAGCAGGAAAGGCAAAGCACACCCTGCAATGACTGATGCAGTTTACTGATCACAGAGGGACTCTCTGCTAGAAACCAAAAGCAGAGGAGATAAATGCCACTTCTGACTGTTCTTTTTGCTTCAGATACCAGAGAACAATGCGTTCCAAATTTTCTATGCAGCTTTTGCCCTTGCTGCCGGGACAGTCAGATATCTCATACTTTGGCTGCATTAGAATTTACAGCTGCTGATTTCTAGTGAGAGTCCTGTTTGTTTCCTGCCTTCTTTGAAAACTCATTTTACATTTTCACCTCAATTTCCTGAAAAGTAAGATGGGAACTTTTTTTGAGATTTTTTTGGGGACTGAAGTGTGGTGGAAATACCCATCTAACCAAAATACTTGGGTAAAGACAGTGTATCATGTTGTGTTTGTGGAACTCAGTGGCACCTCCACCTATTCTGCTTGTATTTTTCAGAGATAAAAAACAGTGCTTAAGGTATTAGGTAAGCACTTTATAAAAAGCTTCGCATGAAATGGTGAAATAAGAGGTTTTGCCCCTGAAAAAATATTTTTTTAAAGCTGTATAATTGCACAGCTAAAATTTAGTTTTCTTGCTTCTTCGCTTTTTAAATTAAAATGCAACAGAAGTTATGATGAGGAGATGTAAATTCAGCACAGAAGGCATAGTTCTTTTTGTTTTATGGAACAAAATCAAAAGAGCTTTGCCTTCCATGCTGAATGGAACAAAACCCATCCATTGAGGCAGGCACAGTCAAGGGGGATATGCACATTATATACTCATCTAGGTTTTATTATTTCAAATGCTGTACTAACACATTTAAAAAAGAACCCAGTATTCAAAACAAGGGATAAGCTATTGGCCAGCATCACATAGCTGGTCAGCAGCAGAACTATACATAGACCTGCATCCCAGGGCAGCAGTTGATCTACTGAACTTGCCTAGCCACTAGTTTAACCTAAAAATATATATACATATGTTAGTCATGAGCAGCTCCCCAAACCACATTGGCCAAACAGGCTGGTGCATGCAGTGCATTTTAAAATAGACAAACTGATGCTAAAAGGATTTCAGGTAGCTCCTATGCAATCTCACATCTACATCTGTCATAGTGGGCAGGAGAATAAAAGCTTTCCATACACTCTGGGTACTGGGTAACTGTGCAGATCTTTGAACCCAGACCAGAACATTTTCAGGTTGGTTTTCCAGGCAGATGGAAATCTGAGCCCTGGTAGTAAAAAGTGATTACTTTGTTTATTCTGATGAATGTACATTTTAGATAAATTCTGGCTGCAATGCAGAAACCATTTCAAGGATGTTTTATATTTAAATATGTATAGAATTTCAGACATGATGGATAGCCAGACAAAATTTCATGGTGAACAGAAATTACTGACATGGTACATAAATTCCATCTATATAAACTAAACCATGGTACATCTGTGCAGCATAGTGCAGTATATCGCAGGTGGGCAGGAACAGTGGAGCTCAGCAGGTCTCCTCTCTTCCTATGTGCATTCTTTGGTGCTCAGTGGGACAGAAAGAGGTCAAAAATGATACAGCAGATAGTCTCTCCCTCTCACTAACATCTGATTAATCAGACTTCAAGAGAAGTCTGTCCTGAAATCAGGTGACTCTAACCTTGTCTCCTGCAAGGTATTTTTTGCCTTTCAGAATTTGCTTTGCCAGAAGGCTGCTTTATGTAGCCCAGCAGCCTGGCCCAGTGTGTGAAGTCCTCTGGTCCTGCAGCGTTTCTCAGCAGCCTCCTGTGTGCTGTCACAGTTGAGTCCTGGCCACTTCTGACATTTTAAGTGATGATCGTAATATGTATTTCTGCAAAGTGTTTAAGAGCGTGTTTCCTTACCTGTGGAAACACAGTAATATTTTATCACCTGCTTTGCAGGAAAAGGGGCCAAAGAATAACAGTCTTTAATATTTTCATGTTTCCTTTGCTACTGTTTATTTTCCTGTGTGATGCCTGACTAAAATGTTTGTTTAATGTAGTCGGACAACTCACCTTACTAAGGCAGCACTTAAGCTGATGGAAAAACCTCACATCTGCTCTATTCTTTCTGTGAGTGAATAAACTTTTCCTTATTTCAGAGTAGGATGCTCATATTAAATTACTGAAGGAAGGCAATGACTTTTATGTATTTATAGTCCTATTTATTTATTAAAGTCAATCTGCTTCATAATTTACCCCATTTCCAAAAGAAAGAAAGATGTTTAATGAGGACTTTTATTACTTGCAAAAGCTTTTGCTTTCCTGTGAAAGCCTTATGAAAATAATGGTAATAATGTGGAAATTTCTCATTTGGTCTATTTCTGTTAATTATTCCTCTTTTTCTTCTTGGGGGGAAAACCCAACATAAAAAACTCCCATCATAAATATTACTCATAAGGCGTGAATGTTTTGATAGTGGAACTGCTGATCATTTCCATGAAATGTGAGGCACAGTTGGGATTTGGTTGGGGAAGGGGAGATTGTTTATTCACCCCTGGTGAGCTTTCATCCCCCAGGGACACGATTTACGTCCACAAATTTGCAGTGAGTCTAATGATGTGTTGCAAATGGCATGAAAAAGGAAGAGGTAACATCAACAAAGCAGAAAGGATGTTGAAAATAAGTATATGCCAGTCAAGTGCTACCAGCTACAGTTGCTTTGTGTTAAACTATGCCAGACAGTCATCTGCAAATCGGTACTTTATTTTTCCTGGGCCAATACAAACTACCCTGAATTCAGGGGAATTCTTCCTTCTGCAGTAGGCTCATGCCTTTTGAATCAGAGGTGTCTGCTGAAGCTCCCTCAAGGAATATCCGAACTAGAACTCCTGGCCCTATCATAACACTTGTTTACTGGTTAGAAATTTAGCTTGATTCATCAAACTCCTTCATCATGCAGTACCAGCAAACCACATAAACACATGATAAATCCATACCCATGGGAAAACACTAGACATTTGTGTCTTGGAATATGGGGTTGTTTGAAAATAACATTTGCAAAGTTGTTAATTAATGTAGTATCTGTTACTCCATGTGACTGAAGAGGACAGTGGTTTGTATGTAATTCCCATGATCAGCTAAAACAATATGGCAATCCACTTTGCTGCTGCATGAAGCAGCATGTCATGAAGATGTCCACCAGGGCTCAATAATTCTTTAATGTGACAGTATTGACAAGGAGAAAATTCCTACAGAATCTTCATGGATCTGGGAAGGAAATGCTAGCTTTTGTTAAACAAACCCAGTGGCACAAGAGATTGCTTGCTGCTTAGTACAAAGGTCAGGTCTATTTAAAATGAGCTTTAAAAATAGTGGATTATGTTTATGAAGTATAAAGTGGTATAAAGTCCACCCTTCTTATGAATCAGAGCCACTCCAGTTGAAAGAAGGTTCACCTTTTTCAAAGGATGGGTGGTCCAGATGTTGAATTTCATGAGGCTTCCTCAAGAAAAAATCAGCGCCACGCCGTAGTCCAGAAGGACACTTAAACTGACCTTTGTGTATCTGCTCACAGGCTGGACTCCTGTCTAGCCTAGCAGGGTAATCCCATAGAGCTCAGGCAGGAACCACAGGGTGGAGATGCTGAATTGCTGCAGTGTCCATCCTGCCCATTCCCTATGGATTGAGCACCACCTACAGCAGACCCTTCTGTGCCCCTCTTGCAGGGTAAGAGCAGACACTTTCCATGACCAGAGTCTGGATGCTGGCAGAAATCCCAGCATCACAGCCATCTGCCACAGTATGTGAGAGCTTAAGCTGGAGGTGAATTTTTCTACCTAAGGGACAGTTCTGTCATTTGAAGATAGCGGGAGTTGTTCCAAAGTAACTTCGGGCAGGATTAAGCCCGTGAACATTTCAGTTTTTCATCACACATGCCACTTCATCTGCACATGCTTCATCACACAGAGTAAATGAGTGTTTTTCACACTCCCCAACAAAGCATCTATTGTTTGTAAAGCACCTGGGTGTAATTGTTGAATAACTTTTTATTTTTGCCTTTAGCCTCTGCTCTGCTTTCTCAAGCACAGCTGACTGATTTTCGTGTATAGTTCTGATCTTCCTGCAACTGTAGTACCAAGTAGATTGGAGAAGCCCATCTGTAACAATTGCAGCTGTTTCTGCCTATTCATGTCCATCATGGTTAGACATTAACTGCTATGTTTGCATTCTAAATTCAAGTGTAAACCTAAGCAGACCCCAAAGTCAATGTTTATATCTTGTAAACCTCTAAACATCAACATTTTATCTAATGTGTCTGTGCTTGTGTGGAAGCACATGTTCCTGCATTAGTCATCCTTGATACAAAGCAGTTCCTTCTGTTTGATGTTTTAAACAATAAGTTATACGATATTTCCAAGATTGCTGTTGGCAATAATTACCAGTAGAAAATATGTTTTTTCCCATAGGAAATTACAGTGCTGTTTGGTATTATTAGTTCTTACCGCTGTTTTCTCCTTCAGAGGAATGACAGAGATTGCTTCCTCAAGAGCAAAGGATAAGCTGGAAATGAAACTGTTACACTTCACTGAAGAAGCTTACAGTAAGACAGGCAACTTAGCAGGAAAAAAATGTTATCAGATAGTAGTATATGAGGTAAACTTATTTTAAAAAATTCAGTCAACTTTTTGCAGGTCATTTTTGTACAAGTGTAGTATTTATTCTTTACATTGCAATTTAAGCAACTTTGCTTTGGAGTTAAGAGGACTTTTCAAAGAGTTGTATTGCAGCATGTCAAATACAGGTGAGCTCTGCAGCACATGAAAATCACAGACCCACAGAATGTTCTGTTTTGGAAAGGGCCTTAAAAGTGATCCAATTCCAACTCCCCTGCCATGCACAGGGACACCTTCCACTAGAAAAGGCTGCTCAAAGCCCCATCCAGCCTGGCCTTGAACACTTCCTGGGATGGGGCACCCACAGCTTCCCTGGGCAGCCTGTTCCAGTGTCTCACCAGCCTCACTATAAAGAATTTCTTCCTAATATCTAATCTAAACTTGCTGTCTGTAGATTTAAAGCTATTCCATCTTCTCCTACCCCTCCATGCCCTTGCAAAAGTCCCTCTCAGCTCTCTTATAGCCCTTTTAGGTATTGGAAGATGACATAAGGTCTCCCAAAGCCTTTTCTTCTCCAGTCTGAACAGTCCCAATTATCTCAGCTTTTCTTCATAGGAGAGTCTTTGAAGTAATCATCCCATTGAAGTCAAATTATTTTATTCTTGTACCCTCATTTTTTAAGTCCCTCTGAAGGAAAAGCAAAACTTTGTGTGCATATCTGCAACTTGATGTTCAGCAGTAACACATTTAGAAATAAACTGTAAAATCTGTGGAGCAGAAATGGTATTTTTCCTGATAGCTTCTGAGATGCTGAAGCCAACTGGACTGGGACCTTCAGCACTCCCATGCAGTATAACTCTTTCTTACATGCAAAAAAAGAGATCCAAACAGGCACTTGAGACTCTTTCCTTTGGCTACAATTACTGGCGAATTATCAATTTAATTTTATATTGTTCAATTTACCTTTACAGAGGCCAGGAGTGGGAATTTAAAGTTGTCATTTTGCATGTTTACAAATACTTCTGAAGCATTTCTTGATCATGCATTTTTTGTGAAATTATCCTGCTGTGAGGCAGATTTGCTAAGGGAGGCATCACTGAAATGTTCTGGAAAAAAGAGACTAAGAATTTGTGGAGGTTTTGTGGAAGTCTTGTGTGACAGAAGAAAGCATCGCTTCAGGCTTTTCCATGTCAGTACTTCCAGTACCTGAAAAAGATGTCCCCAGTCTCTGCTGTGGTCCTTAGCCAACACAAACAAGAGTTTGGGGTAATAGCAGTAATAGAAATTAAATGGCAAATGGTGAAATAGCAGATTCATTCTGTGAAAAAAAATGACAGTAAATGATAGTTTTGTAAGGCAGAGCATCAAATGTCCTGGGAAGCTGCAGTGTCAATATGGGAAAGATAGATGTATGGAAACAAACTGTAGAGAGCAAGAGACTAATGACAAGGTAATGAGGTTGCTTGTTTTTCACAGGGCATAAGACTTGGCTATTAAAACCACTCTACTTCCTTGAAAGACTATTTTCAAGTATGCACAGAAGTTGGAGCACTTTCAATCAGACCAGTGTCATGGGAGCTTTGGCTTCCTTAGCCATGAAAAGGTGATTAACATTGAAGCATTTAGTAAAGGAGGCTTGATGATGAATTCAAGGGAAAATATAAAAAAACACCCCTCTGTATCACTATGAGCAAATTTGTGCTCATGGATGATCTGAAATTATGGTGGAGAAAGAATATCATAAGGGACAAAAGGACTACTGGAAGATGGTAGATGTGACAGGTAATGCGCAGGTCATGTAAGTTTCTAAAGTATGAAAAATAAAATAGCATTGCAAACCTTTAAAAAACATGAAAATTATTAGTTAATTGTCTTAACAGATACAGGGGAGAGAAATGACAGAGCTGGAATATCGATATGAAGGGACCTAACACTCTTGGGAAAGAGGAGCAGGAAAAAAGGAGGAGGATGGATGGGCTTGTCTTTGCATTCACCTATCAAAGACAAGAGACCTGTTGAATATTGTGTCCACCAGAGCATGACAGATGGATTTAAGGTACTTCTAAGAAAATTTGATGTAATCCAAAGTGCAGTATGTAATGTACTTGATGGTTGTAGAGGAGGGAATCCACAATGTAGACTGTTCAGCTACTTCTCACAGTGTATTGCTTTACATACATATATATATATGCAAAATATATATGTAATAGAGCAGAGAAAGCAATTGGCAGAGAATATATGGCCCTTTGATACAGGGCATTTGAAGACAAGAGGCAGATTGGCTGCATGTTTTCACAAAAGGGTAACACCTGTGCTAGAACAGAAATACTTCACACGTTTACTACATAAAGCTCTATTCATTCACTAATCCCCTTAAAATCATGCCATAGTCAGTAGAGAAGTAGGTAACACTTGTCTAATCTATCTAGCTCAGTACTTAAGGATGAGATGAACAGTGTACTTTCCTCTGGCTGTAAAGAAAGAAAAATTAAGCTTTAGATACCCACATTTAATCAGATGACTCCTATGACATGTCTAAAGTTCTTAAGACTGAACAGGAGACAACTAAAAACATAAAAAGAGTTTTCAATAGGGGAGTCAATAATTTAACTTACATGTCCATGGTAGATGAGATAATATATAATGGAGTACATGGCAACAAAAGTGATTCAGATTAGATTTTAGTTAACTATATGAGCAGAATTCTAGATGAGATTTCCTATGAAGATAATGAAACTTTCATCACATATGCTTCCTAGTGACAGGATGCCTAAGTGTCTGCTGAAAATAACATAGTGTCATTGATTCACCTTAAGAAAAAGAGACCAATGGAGATCCCTTCCAGCCTTGGAATGTGATACACACTGATTAAATATACAAGAGTAGCACTGAGAATTTCAGAACCCTTAATGAGGGACATTTACCATAGAAGAACCAAGCAAAAGGGGTGAACAGATGCAATACAGAATGATTGAGGAAACCCAAATACAGGTAAAACATGCCTAATGTCAAACATTAGTTAAAAGCAAATCTGAAAGTTCATAAAATGTGATCTGATTGAATGTCCAAATGAATCTGCATTCTGCAGAGTGAATGCAGGATACAGAAATGTTATGAAAGAACCTGCAAAGATAGGTTACCTCTAGAAATCAGCTGAGTATAGGACTCACTGTAGCAGTGAAGTATGATTGTCCATTCTGCTGAATTGTTAATGAATTCTGGTATGGTTTTAGCCTTCTGCAATTAGCATTCTCCCAGTATTCTGGCTCAGTTAAGTTAGCACTACCATGCATCGTTCCCATAAGCAGTTTGGGGAGGGGAAGAATCTACTTTTGTGGATACAAGCCATTCTATTCCACTTGGCCTCAGGGCCTGGCTCCATTTCATGCAGTGGTTCAGATACAGCCTATATTTGTACCTGCAAAAGCAACAACAGTTCCTCTGAAATTGTCCACTCTAGAAACTCATACAGTATGTTCATCCAAGGTTGATGCTGCTGAAACTGTACTATCTGGACCTTGAAGTAAAAATTTGGCTTTGTGTTTCTCTCTGTATCCTTTCCAGAGTATAGCTCCTACTAATTTATAAAATAGAACAATATTTTGATGTGTAGGACTTAATAAATTTACACCTACAGCCACAATCTTGTTGACAGAATCAATATAATCTAAAGCCAGCAGCAGTAGGGAAATGAAGTGAGCTCGGGTAACCCTTTGTAGTCTTATGTTTGTCTGATGAACAAGCTATTAAAGAATGTGTGTGTGCATCCATTAAATTGTCTAGATTGGGGCTATCTTCACAACCACTCATTTTTGTTGGAAAAGGAACTATTTGGATGATTTCCTGAAAATTATTAGCCAATGAAGTTGAAAAGAATTTTTTTCCTTTGTTATTGTCCCTTGTTTCATTAGTATGGTATCTCTTTCTGTCTATTCTTTCTCTCACAGTAAATTCATTTCCTTAGCCCAGCAAAGAACACAGTATCATTTTTATGTAATTAATATTCAGACTACAAATTTTAAATTAATAAAGGGCATGTATGTCTCTGAAAGTTTATCAGGATTAAGTCAGAAATACATAATCCTTTTTTTTTTAATGGATAAGTGTGCCATGTGTAATTTTTTTCAAGAGTTCTTTCCATAAAGACATAGTTCCAAGTCATCTTGAACAGCATAGTGTGGCACCTCACTTTTTAGTGTGAGTTTTTGATTAATTTAGCCGTAATCTAATATTTTTCTTGCAAATAAGCAGGCAAATCTTCTTTGGATATTCAATAATCAAGCAAGAATTTTAAAGACTTAAGGAAAAACACATATTTCAGTCCAAGTACAGGAAATCTCTGTATTGCTTCAAGAATCAAGTGTAAAGTTTATCTGTCCTGAGTTAGAAATGTGTTTTTTCCCTGAAATTTGCACAGCTTCCCAAGTTCTAGCATAGATCTCTTGATACTCATAGAGTCAACAGACAACAATTTGGTTCTGAATATAGTTATAAATTCTTTAGAAAACAATAATAATAATGCTAGACATGCATTTCTTAAAAATCAAGAAATTTTCTATTTCACACATTGTTGGCTTGGCTACATTGTGGCTGTATCAATGTGTTTGAAGTTAAGCTCAATAGATACAGGTATTCATCTAACATCTGTCTGCTTGAATTGGTCATTAAATAATCTGAGGCACTAAAAACATTGATTGATTTCAGTCATTATTGTTCGTGAAAACAAATGATTTAGCTGAAGGATATTAAGTCCTTGCTGTGACACTTTGAGTTAAAGAGCTACCAGTGATATAAAGCACTCTATTCTTTTCTGGATCCTTGATTTGAGTCCAATCAGGGTTCCTCTATCACAAAACCCCCACAAATAAATCAAGCACATTTTGGCACAATTTGTTGTCTTTGCTTAGTAGATGTATGAGACTGAACTGACACTGATCCTTAATCACCTTTAATCCATGGAAAGGGAATGATCCTTCCAGGGCAGGAAAAAGGTCACTGGCAGGATCATGGGGAGAAGCTAAGTTGGCAGTAAATTTCATAAACCTGACCTGGGAATAAATGAAGTGCTTCCATTTCCAAGGTAATCTGTGTATATAAAATATCTGCATATAAAAAGTTACAGCATTTTAAGAAAGTATTTATGTGTTAATAACACAATAAACATGGTGTTTGTTTAAACTTTGATTCACTTTTAAGCTCTAAGGCCTAATTGGTTCTGATAGTTAGTTAACACTAGCTTTTTTGGTTATTAAATCTTGGTGACCTGGTTATGAATTACAAGGTGTATCATCAACTTGAGATGGAATATAACATAATAAATACATTTTGGGGTTCTACAGCTGTCACCAGGTACCTTGGCCAATTTCTGTAGGTTTGCAACCACATTTTTTTGCTTGTTTTGTGATAAATAAAGCCACGTGAAGGAATATTTACAAAGGCCATGATACTGGAAAAATTCATGGTATAAGCTTCATTTTCAGTGCTTTAGATTATCCTACTGATTCAGGCTGACTCATCATGCATCAGTCCAGTATATGCAAAAGGAAATTTTCGTATACAGATTTGAAGGAATGGGATTATACCATGAAAATTAAGGACAGAACTCACTCAAATTTGCTTTAGACTGTTAAAACAGATCAACATATTGAATAAGCAAAAAGATATTTACAGGAAAAGCTAAAGAGCTTCTATATATTCTTTTCCTAGAAATCCTCGACTGGTTCAAAGCCAGATTGTTAGGAGCCTGTTTTCTAGATAGGAATTGAGAGTGCAGGGGCACTGGACTTTGCCTTCCAGGCAAAGGATAAAAAAAAAAAAAATTTTTGTTCCTTTCTTCCAAAGTCTTTTCAGGAGAGAGCTGCAATTTATGTACCCTCAGTGCATAGAGAGATGGTTTTGTAAGTCACGTTCCTGCAAGGCAGGATTTAGGATTTCACTCCAGCCTCGATACTGCAAACCACCTATGCCCAGTAAAGAGCTTTCAAGCCACTGTGTGTGTCTGTGACTGGAGCTGTGGAACACTCACACTCATTTCCATTTTAGGGTCTGATTATCCAAGTTACCAAAAGAACCAGTGGAAGTGGTGTTCATCTCATTTCCACATCCCATCATGGCCATGATGGTGGTGTTTTTCAGACATTGAATGTTATCGTTGTTTATCACTGGTGGAGTCCCTCCCTCAGCAGGGTAGAATTGCCTTGCTTTTGGGAGGAAGCTCTACAAGTGCACAACCTCTCATTAAGCTCAGGCAACCACTGCTTTTACCTTCATTTTATGGCAGGATCAGCTTATTTCAGTTGAAGTAAATACCAGTTGGGGATTGATGGAAGACACCAGTTTCAAACTAGTTTGAAACACTTCTTATCCTTCAAATATCTAAGTGTCACTTCAAATATTCCCGTTAAAAGCAGAGACAGCATATCATATGCAGAAGGGAGTGGCTTGCATTATTAGATCCTCCAAGCCTTTTGTGTTAGCTTCACTGAGCCAGTTCAGAGAAAGATTTTAAGTTCAGCAAGCAGAGTTTTCTCTTGACTTTGGGTACTTTCAGACTATCCCTTGGCTCTGTTTTTGAGATTTTCTTCATCAGATAGCTGTGAAGATTTTGTTACTTGATCACTGTAAAATGCAATGTTCAAGGTAGTGGTGGGCAGTTCTAAGAGACCATGATAAATTTGGCTCTGTAAATTTCATTATTGATAAGGAAATATATTTTTCAAGGACTAATTAATAGACATTTTTATACAATGTTTTTCACTTGCAAGTATTTTTAAGACAGTCTACAAAACACACTTCATTGTCATAGCAACCTGAAGTACATTTTTAAAATGAGAAAACTGAGACATAGAGATTTTGTAATTTGCACAGGGTCTCAGAGGATTTCAGTGATAGTTCAAAAAAATTCCAGGCCTCTTGACCTTTTGTCCCATAGTCTTATCTCTTACATGTAATGATTTTTAAGAATACTAACTTCAGTCTTCTTTTACTGAATCCTGGATATTTCTCTCTTCGGTGAGTAGGGAGAAACAGTGGTGGATGCCAAAGAGATTGAAGCTACACACACACCCTAATCCAGCATGGACACTGAGGTCACAGTGCCAGCAGAGCTTCCAGACAGCCCTTACGTGCATTTCCCACATTTGCATTTTGAGCCACAATCCCAAAGGTTGCTGAATGTGCTTTATTTTTGCAGTGACCGGTTCTGCAGGTTTGAGTGAAACAGCTTCACATAGAAAGTTCAGCATGTGGGCTCTGCATTGCATTTTATATTCTACTTGAAATCATGACAATAAAAAACAAAAAATATTTTTTCCAGGACTCTTGGTAATGATTCTACAAGTCTCTAGAAATTTCCTGCTAAAGCAAGCATTGGCACAGGTTGGAAATCTTTCCAGAGACTGTAACACCAGGTAGCAAACACCAAGAAGGTGATCTCACAGGACAACCTTCCTCTTCAAACCTAGTGAAAGATTTCAGAGGCCATTCATTTTTTAAGTGTCAGCTTCTGGATGTGCCCAGTTCACAACCTGATTTTCAGAGCTGCTGCAAAGCTCAGAGTAGCAGTCCTTGAGAGCCTTTTGACATGACTTTCTAATTGCACACAAAAGAAGTAAGTTCTGAGTTATTTCCTTAGAAAAAGCTGCTTGGTATTCGTGAAATAAGGAAACAAAACAAGTTTTTTTTGAAAAGGAAAGAACTAAATATTCAAAAAATGCCAAGGTTAGCAGAGTATAGCATTAGGAAATAGCAGAGAGATTTCTCCCTGAACTTGTGACTTAGCTTTTGAGAAAAATAGCTTTTCTGAAGAAGCCCAGATTGAAATTCCATAGCAGCGAGAGAGAAGGTTACTGTTCCTGCTTTATAATAGTATGTCTTTAAATATAGCTTTCCACAGACATTAAACATATTACAGTAATGTGGATTAGAGGGAAGCAGTAGATTAAGGATATTTTGACCTTAATAAAAATGTTTACAGTGTCTCTCATTATGTTCTTCTAACAAAGTCTGGGGAATATGGCATACCTGAAGCACCTACTAGACAGCTGTATGACTGCCTGGAAAATGGGATTCAGGAAGATTTTTGAAACTGGAAAGATGTATCTAGTAGGGTTTTGGAACACTCTTATCTTCATTCCTTTACTATTCAGTAGCTGTCAGGGATGTGACCAGCAGAATACTGTGTGTGTGTTTGCTGAGGTTACAGAAAGCAACATGCTAGAATGTGCTGCAGATGTGCTGGAGAGGAACAGGATCAAAGTGACCTTCACAAGCTAAGAGAAGTTCTGGGGGCGAGGAGAGGGGAATGCTGTCATTCCTTAAAGAGCCAAGTTGTTCTGGACATAAATTTCTTACAAGGATGGTAAATTACTGGTTAAGAAATAGTTCTGCAAGAAAATATCATGAGCCATATTGTGGCTCACAAGTTCATGTGGGTTAACATGTTGTAAAATGAGGCATGATTCTCAAACATATGAAGAGGTACAAGGGCTGAAAGAGGTGCAGCTCTGCTGTTGAAGAGAGACAGACATACTGGCATGAGCTGAAATTCTGCATCAGTAAAATTCAAGAGAGAGATGAGCCACTGGACATATCCACAGGAAACCAAGAAAGAGTAGTAGCAGATGTAGAGAATGGTACCTAAAAGGTGAGGTTGATGTAAGTACAAGATGTCTGGCCTTTGTAGAGATTTGCCCTAAAATTAATTGTATTAACTATGTTTACAATTAGAGGAGCTCAGGGCAACACTCTTAGAGTGAATGCGTCAAATATCTGTGTGGATCAGTTTCTGCGCCAGCAAGATTCATAATTAATTGCATATGACATTAAAAAGTATTTCCTTTTATTGTTTTATATTTAAATATAAATGTCCTAAGAGAGGGAAACCCAGTGTGTCATGAACTATCATGAATGGCAACAGATCTTTAATTGTACTTCTTTGATTGTTTTCCCCACCATTCTCAGTTTTGCAGTGTCCCTCAGGGGTTATGGCTGTCAGCATACAGGACACACAGTTCTTCAGGTGTGGGCACGTGGTGTGAATTCTATAGTGGTAATGCAGAATTCTGTATCATCCTCCTCTTACTGTTTATGAAGCTTGGTATGTGGTCTGATTGGACCTCTGAGTTAATGCAGATAGTGAACACCAGTCATCTTGGGGATCTCTGGATTCTGATTACATTCTTTGCATTGATTTAGAAGCTTGTAATGGAAAAAAATGCTCTTTTTTTTTTTTTTTTTTTCTGCATGTATCTTGATTTCTTTAATTTGAACTTCATTAGTGCATTGATTTTTTTTCTCTCTTCTCATTGGATCTCTCACACTCTCACTGCCTGTTCCTCACAAACTGAGTAACTGTCCTCTGTAAATGCTGTCAATAAAGTACTTACCCTTTTATCAGATCATTAAGAAATAAGGTGCGCATTTGTTTCAATATCGAGCTGGATGAGAATCTTAGGCCAGTATTCATTCCACCTCAATTTAGGAATTTAATTCAGATTAAGGTCTAAAGGTTTTTTACTGAAAATAGAGTCATACTGACAAGTAATTTAATCCATAGCAGAAATTATCAATTTGCCACATGTGTTCAGTGATTATGTAGATATTTTAAAACAAAATTTTGAATTTTATTTCATTGTTATTTATTTAACTTTTATTATTATATTTTTTTTTATTTTTTTAATTGTGATGAATCTAGGCCTTCTTTATTGTTATGAAGACCAGATTATCTAAGCCTATTTTTTTGTTTGCTTCCAAACTCCTTATCATATTACAAGCTTACATTTTACAGATATTTAATTCCAGCCAAAGTTTGTTGTGCCATTTGTGAGAGAATTTTTAAAAGACCTGTAATTTTTGTCATCTGGTTATGCATACTAAAAAATTTAAAGATCAGTAAAGTCCTATTTTCCTTTGTAGAATCATTAGCAAGTAGATAGTGTTTTCTACTCCCAAAGCCATAGGACAGAGTGATTCTTGTGTAGCAATATTGTTATTAACTCAGCAATTCTCTATTTAGAGTTCTTTCAAACCTTTAAATATACCTTCTACCCTTGATGTATTCTGTGTTCTCTCTCCTCTATTGCTACTTCTTGATATCTCACTATTCAGAGAAATCGTTATTGCCAGAAAAAGAATATAGAGAGCAGAAACCTCCTAAATGTATTGAACAAGAAAGTGGATGCCATAAAGGAAAGTCCTTTATCTTCCAGTCAGCATCATTATCTTCTTTAGCTGCTCCCTTAGCCTGTACAAATTCTGTTGTAGGCCTCTTGTTTCTGATATAACTAAGGAATATTTTATTGTTTATTTTTAAATCCTTTAATGTTTGTTCTTGGAAACCTACTTCTGCTCTTTGCAATTTCCTCTTACTTAACGCCTGCTGAAGTTTAAGTTCCTGTTTATTGGTTTCCCTAGGATCATGTTTCCAAAATTTGAAGGATTCCTGTTTGGTTGAAACAGACTCTTGAACCTTGCTGTTCATCCGGTTTAGCTTAATCCTGCCTTCCTGGTTCCCTTTCTTGCACAGTACCCAAACCTTCAGAGACATTTCCTTTTGAAGTACTGCCCTTATGGCCTTTGCTGTCTTATGGTTTTACTTTTAGTATCTCTGTGACTAGTCTCAGTTTACTACGTGTGTGAATTTCACTTCAATTCTTATTATTTACTGAAAAAACCACACAAGCCACCCAGAACTATGAGCAGACTGCACCAAGAACAGGAGGTAGGACAGAGAAGCCAGGAAGATGGGAGGAGGGGAGCAGGACAGTACTCACTGTTCCCCCTGTGTGACTGAACTGGGGTGTAGAGCTGCCTGCAGAGTCCCAGTAGTGTTGAGTCTTGTCAGGTTCTGCACTGAGGGCTACTGGGATTGGCATCCCTGGCCTCCATCCTCTGCAGGTACTGCAAGGTAATGCAGAAGCTCTGACTGCCCATGTGCTATCTGCTGTGGCCTGCTAACAAGAACTGCATTCTGGGCTGGAAAGTAGAAATCTTGACATACTGAGATCCTCATATCGGGCGTTTGGTACAAGTCCTGTTGCCACAGATACTCAGCCAAATCCAGGCTCTTGCACTTAGTGCTTTGTGAAATCTTCTAAATCCAGTAAGCCACCTTGGTCCCCTGAAGCACCAGCACGTAGAAGTAGAAAGGGCTGCTCTCCCCATCCTGCCTTCTGACACAGAGCAGGGCTTTTGGCAAACAGTTTCAGTTATAGGTAATACTTCTGAACACTAAAGTCACTGAGTTACCACTTTAGAAACAGAACTGAATCAGAAATTAATTACATACCTATGGTATTCCTCGTTATGGACTCACAGAATAGTTTGGATTGGAAAGGACCTTAAAGATCATCCAGTTCTAACTCCCCTGCCATGGGTAGGGACACCTTTCACTAGACCTGGTTGTTCAAAGCCCCATCCAACCTGGCCTTGAACACTTCCAGGGATGGGCTAACCACAGCTTCTCTGGGCAACCTGTGCCAGGGCCTCACCACCCTCACAGTAAAGAATTTCTTCCTAATATTCAACCTAAACCTGCCCTCTTTGAGCTTAACGCCATTCTCCCTTGTCCTGTCACGCCATGCCCTTGTGAGAATTCTTTCTCTGTCTCTGTTGAAGCCCCTTTGGATACTGGAAAGTGCTATCAAGCTTCCCCAAATCCTTCTCTCATCCAGTCTGAACAGCCCCAACTCTCTTAGCCTGTCTTCACAGGAGAGGTGCTCCAGCCCTGTGGACTGGAGCACCTCTCCTGTGACTCTCCTCTGGACTTGTTCCAATTTTCTTCCCTATCTCTTATTTAAGTTTTTCATAAATGATTTTTGAAGAATGCATTCAAAGATGTGTTTCCTTCTAAAAACAAGATGTGTAATTCATCAGTTTGGAGCTGAATTGAGAAGACAACCACCAGTGTCAGGACATGAACTTAACAATTCTGTAGATGCACAGACTTTTGCCAGCTGCACCACAGGATTGGATGATTGGTTGCTAGACATGAAACTGCACAGACACCCCTTTTTCCCAGCAGAGTAGAATGGGATCACCAGATTTGTTGGGTTGTCTATGACAACCCTTTTATCTTGTCAAAGAAAGGAAGAACTTGCATGAGCTACATTCAATGTTTAATTGAAGAAGGCAGAGCTCTGCAGGCCTGTAACTGCTTTGGCTGACTCAGTAGTAGATATTACTTTAGGATTTTTTTTTCATTTGAGAGCACTGGCTTTGTCTATTAACATTTGATATCCAGTACCATCACTTATCTCTCTGGTGGCATTCTGTTTCTTTAGAGCACTGGGGGAATTCAGCCAACTTCATGTTTTGGTCACTACCAAAGACCTGTGTTATTGCCATTTCCTCCCCTATCTCACAGTGTGAGAGTGTTTCACTCCTGTCTCAAAGCAGCATCAGATCCAACACTGTTGTTAACTACTTGTGCACAAGATGTCATTGGTTCAGATTTTAAAAATTGTCAGAATCTTTCCATTTTCTCCTGTTTTTCAGGAGAGCATTTAGAATCTTAAAATACTTTCAGTCATTCTGAGATCTAGAAATTAAAATGCTTTTGGACAATTTAGCCACATTGGTTTTACAAACTGGTGAGAAAGTAGAATACTGTCATTTATTATCATGTATAGGTTATGAATGTCTCTGTGATCAGAGGTCAGGTGTGGCTTGGCCATTTTATTAGCCCAGTAAGCTAACTGGTCCAAAAAAGAGATAAAAGAAGTGCTAATTCCGAGCTTCACGTTTTTTCACTACAGCATGATGATGGCAGAAATGGGTAGCCCTTATTAAAATATCCTTTGAAGATCCTCATATTCTGGAAGCATAATGATGGAGCAATTCCTGATTCTGCAGTTGAATAAGTGAGGTTTGTTCTAGCAGCAGAATTCACAATCTACAGTGCTTGTTCAAAGTCAGGTTTTGGACTGTACACTGAGCTTCTGTAGGTTCTGTTGTATGAGAAGTCAGGCTAGGTGGACACAGTGTGGTCTTTCTGGGTAACAGTGTTTAAATTGGTGAATATTTAGGCATCCAGACAAATCAACCCACTTTCCAGAAGTGCTTAGTTCCTGTTGCTGTCTAACAGACATGGGACATACCAGAACTCAAGACTTCATAAAATTAATTAGGTGTCCGAATGTTAGACTCAATCATTTATGTTTCTGAGACAGTATCTTGCAGATCAACTCAAAATAAATTGCACTAAGCTATTTTTAATACTTTACATTCCAGAAAGCTAAGGCTTAGACTTTTGGTGTCTATCCAATCCTGACTGGACAGGTACCATCAACTTTATGGAGGACAACCACATATTTATTTGTAGTTGCTATTGTTTTTATTATTTGTAGTGTTGAATGTTTGACTGACTTGCACATTGAGATGTCAATAATTTAATCATCTACTGATTAATAATGCCTTGTAATGTATGTTTTGTATTTAAAGCCCAGTCTTGAAAACCCTTTATAGGGGATTTTCATACTGACCTTTACCTTTCTAAAAGCACGTCATGAAAGCTAGTAACTAGAGTTCTTTCTCTGGTCAGGAGAGAGAGAATCATCACCATGGGCTGATCTACAAGTCTGTAGGATAGATGGCTAGAGTTACAATCCAAAGATCCTTTCCCTTTCAATTAATTATGGAATTAATAGGAGGTGATTTAATTCAGTCTGTATACCTTTTTAATCATTTGGTTAGGTGAGATGAGCTCTGATCTTTCTGTCAGTGGCATTTTTTTCATGGGATTGTCAAGATGATGACTGCTCTAATTGCTCTGCTTTTTTGCAGAGTTGTGTCCGTATTGTTCTTTCCAACAGTTTTGCTATGTGTTTACGTTATTGCCTGTTTCTTTTTCTGCAGCCAACATCTTGTACATGGCAAGCCAAGAAATGATGAAGGTGGTGGAGAGAGACAGTACAACCATAAAGCAAAATTTAAAGAAGGTAACTGTTTAATCCTCAGTTTTCAAAGGAAGCTCACATGCATGAGGAGATGTTACACCCAGTTATATTTGTGCAAAACCAGAATTTCAGCAGGCTTGATTCTGTTTTTTTAGTGAGTGTCATTCCATTAACTTTGGAAAAGCCATTAAAGGGGTCACTCATCCTTACAATGTGTTGATCCACACCTTTGCAGATGTAGCATTCGTCACTATCAGATCTGCCAACCCATCTGGTTTGTTTTCCTTGCTGGAGGAGAAGCAGTCTGTGTTCTGAGTGGGCATGAGGTGTGGTTCCCAGTGGGGCCTGAATTACCAGGGTTCTGATCACACAGGCAGGTGGCCAGCCAGGACATGAGGCACTGATGGACCAAATCCTCTGATTTTGCTGCTGGACAGGTCAAGAAGAACATGCATCCTCTGGGCTGTGGGGTGTCAGTTATTATCATGGGATTCTGCAGGCTCAGTCTTCCATGGCTTCAAAATGGAACAGAGAGGAGTCAGCAAAATTATGGCTCCACTGTTTCAGCCATGGGACTGTAGTGTAAGAAATTCCTGAGAGGCTGGAGCTACTGCTAACAATAACAAACTACTACTACTACTACTATTATTATTTATTTTATTTTTTATTTTTATTTTGCTATTGATATTAATATTAAAATAACAATGAGGGTTATTATGATTATGAATTAAATTAATATAAATTATTATATGAAAATATGGAAATATATAAACTTCTATGAATTATTATTAAGAATAAATAGATATTTTATTATAAATTAATTAATTCATTTCAGGGACCTTTCTCACACAGAGCTTTCTTGTCTGTATGGATTTATTGTTGAAAGAGGTTCTGTAAAGTACTTATCTGGACAAGTCGCATTTTCCCAGTCACAGTTCAGGGTTTGGCACAGGTCAGGAACTGTTCTAATTGGAGTTCTGATGTGGTCACCCTGTGGTCACCATGTTTTGGAGGCTGAGATAATTTAATAGTGCAACCATGGTCAGACAATTCCAGATGGCTTATGAACCAGAAAACTGTCACATTTAATAATCTTCTGCTGAGATGGCCTCTGTGTGAGTAGGTAATCAGTATAACATTCTACTGTGTCTCCTTCCTTCTCTCCATTTTTTTGTGTCATCCCTGTCTATTTTGCTGGAAGAATGATTCTAGCACTGCACTGGAAGAGATTTTCTTCAGAGGATGGAGTTTTCTAGGACAGAGGTCCTAGATCTCTAAAATTACTCTGTGCCTTTTAAATAGAAATGGTTTAAAGTTCATTTTGTAAAACAGTCTTTATTTTTGTGGCTTAAAATAGACTTATTTATTATTTAGCCTATTTGTTTTCTCCGCACTTTGAAAGGCAGGTTCATATTTTAGAGGAGTTGAAGCAGCACACATTAACAGGGATCCCTGCACTGTACCTGGCATGCCTGGGCTTTCTCATTTTTGTCACAGATCACTCAAAATTCTGCACTTTGTGGGGAATCTCAGTCAAGAATCTGAAGGGCTTATCTTGCAGACTGCAAATACTCCCATTTTCTTAAACAAAACATTCCACGGGTTGATCAAAATCCCAGTGAATTCAAGGAAAATGGTTGATTTTATTCAGTGAATCACCCCTCTGAGTGTCAGGGAGCTGGAGGGTCTGCCTGTTCCCTGAACAGAGCCATGGCTCACCCCACACAGGCTGTGCCCTCTCCAAGCAGGATGCAGTCCCACAGCACCTGAGCAGAGCATGGGAGCAGGGTCTATTGACTGTCCCAGACAAGGCAAAGCAATGAAGCACATCCAGCATCCCTCCAGAAAATCCAGTCAGGAACAAAAGGAGACAGGGGCAGAGACAGGAGCGGAGGCAAGGCTACAACGTGAGTCCTAAGTCTGTCCAGGTGGGATTGCCAAAGAATGGGGGAAGGGGGGCTGCAAGGTGGGAGCCCATCCATGTGTGAAGTTGTGTGCAGTGTAGAGCTGATGTTGGTCTGGGACAGGGGGCCAGGGTCACTCCACAGTGTAGCTTGCGAGGCTGAGACTAAAGAAGGACAGAGCTGCAGACCCTGGAGCCCTGTGCAGGGAGTGTGGCTGGAGGCCAGGCAAGGCTGGTGAGGGCTGTCACTGCCTCAAGGGTGGGACTGCAGGTCCCTGTGTTGGCCAGGGTGCAAAGTGAAGAGTGCAGGAGCAGGACTCCAGGTGATTGTAGAAATATTAATCACAAGCATACGGGCTTGAAGTTGCTTTTTTGGGTGGGACAGTGGTAGTGACAATCAGCTGCAGCTCCAGTGACGTCAGGTGGTCTATGAGATGCTTCACACTACAAAAATTCTGATTTCTTGTACTGAATAAAGGCCCATAGCCAAGAGTGAGAGTTTGCAGAGTGTCCTAGCGTGCTCCATCTGTGCTTTGTTTACTCTGTCAATCTAAGCATGGCCTTGGCAGGCAGGAGCTGTTTTAAACCTGTGTTAACGTTCTTTTATTGATTCTTCTATGTCCTCATACACGTGTGGCAAACATACTCAAGAAAACAAAAAGCTGAAGCAAGCTTGTAAGAGTTAGCAAACTGAAGAAAAAGCAGGTCTAAAAGTGAAGCTAAATACTTCTCTTTTTTCATCTAGTAATTTCTGGGAATGTAAGAATTAAGGGAAAATTTTTCAGTTGGCATCATGTTAAATTTGAAGAGTATTGACAATAAAAATGGACTTAACTTATAAAGGTTGGAAGTTTATAAAAACAGGAACTATAGTCCAAGTTGCTATAGAACTGGCAAGCTGTAACTTCAAAAAATTTATACTGTTTAGTAGTCTCTGTGATCATATGGTAAAAGCCAATCTTAACACCTGACTTTGCCAGCTGCTGTGGAATAGAAAAGTTATTTCTGGATCTTACTTGCATTCTGTGATCTGAAAGAAGAGACACAAAATTATTCCAATCTTTCCATGTCCAGATTTAACTATAATTAATACTAGCTAGGGCCCAGGAGAAGTTTTATCACCAGACTGCAGATTCTTAGTCTAACAAAGTTAATTTCTTGGATTTAAATTGAAAGAATGGGAGTTGGAATATTGTTGGGATAATTAAGTGAGGTTTTTCACTTTAAAGTCAAGAGCTGTGCACATTAAATAGCAGTGAAACTGTGTGAGGAAGATGAAGACCTGTCTTCTAACAAAGTAATATATGATAGAGCCTTTGAAATATTGTGTAAAACTATTTGTCCAAATCAAGCAGTACATGGATGTACAGGAATTTGAGCTTCATGTTGCAGTGACATGGGGGGTTGTGATAAGCCAGAAAATCCAAACAAATAAGGTAAAGGATACTGATAAAAGATTTCCTCAGTTCTGGAGGTTAATTATTAGCTGATCATGTCCAAAGCAGCTGAGCTACCTACGTTCTTTCACTGTAATAACACAAACTCCCTTTCCTAACAGAAGCTGGAGGCAAAGATACTACTGCACTAGAGGAAGTTTATTGTAGTTCCTGCACAAAAGGAAGTGGCTGTGATTCCACGTTCTTAAAAGATGGATCAGCACTGAGCATCATGAAGCTTTTGCAAACAGAATTAAAAAAAATTTAAAAGGCACAGGAAAATGGATGTGTTGGGGATTCACTAGCATGCCTGGAATGGACAATGATATTTCCTTACAGAGATTCTCTACAGCACTTAGCTTTTTAAGTTTGCATCATGCCCTATTCATTGCTCTCTTTTAAGACTTAGACTTATTGACTCTTTTTCTGAGCATATAAACCTGTTATAATAAATATAACCTTATATAAATCAAGAAGATTATTGCATGAAAGGGTAAAACTAGGGTGCTTACAGAAGAAAGTCTCTTAAAGTAATGGCCCCTCAGATTTTGTATTTATTAAGATACAAATCTGGTTCATTAGTCCATGCATAATACACAATAGTCCTATTTTGAAAGGTAGGATCTGCTCCAAAGTCCTTTTAAATCCATTGAAGAGCTTCCACAGGCTTCAGGATTTCTTGAATCAGTGAAATTTTGTAGTGGTTCATAATTTTTTAAGATTTTAAACCATCTCCTCAAACTGCAAATCAGGTTTCTTTTTGGTTGGCATGTTAAACCAAAAACATTATGTTCCTTGAGTTTTTTGCCAGTGATCTGGTGTAGCAGTTGCATTGATTGCATAAGGAAAAAGACAGGAAACATCTGAAGTAGAGAGAGAAAGATGAAACAAAAAACAACCTGTTGTCTGAGAAGAAAGATTTAAACTGGAAATTTACCGACATATTAACCTATTTTCACTCCAACTGTGGAAGTTTGTATTGCAGGTGGCTTATAACCACTTATAGATGGTAAAGTGGGGAAGAAATAGGGTTTTGAAAAAATAAAATTAATGAAGTTGAAGTCTATGTTTACTACTTCATGCTTATTCCAGTGGTGTATTTAGAATTTAAAGCAGTACAACTTTATATCACACCAGTGATACAATAGATAATGTGTTCTCCAGGAGTATCAACTGAACAGTGACATGCAGAGATTTAGAATAAAGGCTGAAGAATGAAGTATTTCCTTTCCACAGAGAAGTGCTAGGCTTTTCTTTTGCAAAATTGTCCTTGCTAGAGAAATTTTTTAAAACTAAGGAACCAACAATTGTTTTGACCCCTGAAGCAGCTGTTTTTATGTTGCCCAATGTTTTTATTTGAGTCTCTGTAGGCATCCATGGGGGTTAGTAATTATTCCCAGTGATAATAACATGATCTGAAGATATCTGCTTAAAAGAATGCTACAAATACTTTGCCTGCCCACAGCCTGAGTGAGGTGCTTGCCTACATCTGTGAAAAACCTTCCAAACACTCTTTCTGAATAGGTGCAAAGTGTTCTGTCTAGCCAAGAACACCTTTTTTTTTTAGCTGACCTCACATCCTTTTTGGCCTGCGTTCCCTGGAGGTGCAGAGTTGAAGCCAGGGAAGTTGTACATGTGCTTGGGGATTTTGGTGCCTGTGTCATTTAACTACAAGAACAACTTTCTCTTTTAAGTGCCCAGAATGCTTAATCAAGGATCAGCAGCTTCTCTCCTTGGTGGAAAAGGATCCCAGTGAGCATTTAAAAAAGTCAGTGTACCTGTGATGTTTCATTTACTCTGTAACTGAGCGCCTGTTACCATAATTTGTGCTGTGTGGTATTCTAGTAAAGAAGTGATGACAAGAAATTCCAAAATTTTTAGGGTGGGTATAAGGTGTGTGCTGCACACAATGAGCAAGGACAGCAATATTTCCCCAACCATCTGAAGAATATTTAAAAGTTACCACCAACCCCTTATTAGCCCTTTATTTCTTGCCTCGTACTGTGCACACCACTGGGGAACATTGCCTTTTACAGCCAGATGCTAATCCTGCTGTTGCAAGAGAGATTTGACTGGTTTGCCTTTTATAAAGCCCCACTGAATGTAGACAGTATCAGGCTGATGCTCAGAGGGAAAAACTGTTTGCAGTAAATACGGTTGGAAGAATCTGTCCCAGCAGTAGTATTCCTTAAATAGTGGTTCAGGTCTGTTTGTTTTTATTTTGGTATTTATACAGACTTGACTTCTGAAATATTCATGTTCCTGACACATCTAAATATGTACCCTCAAAATGCTTTTAAGTCTTTTAAAGTAACATAGATAATATAAATAAATTAAGCACCCTGATCTGTTGATAAAGCCTGTGCATCCTTTTTAAAAGCACAATTTTACTTTGCATTGAGTTTGACCCATCATTATCTGTGAGAAAGTGGAAATAAAAGTGGTCTCTCTTGATCTCATGGGTCTTTGTGCAGAGCAGCCAGTAGCATTGATAATAAACTGCAGCAGAGTTAAAGAGAAGCCCATTTCCCTTTGTTGATTTACCAAGTCTCAGCACTGATAAAGGCATGAAAACTGTGTAGATCACCACACTTGACACTGGGGAGAGCACTCAAACACCTGGAATCACATGCTAAGTAGCCACTACATCAGGCCCTATCTAAGGGATTGCATCCTGATTTTTCTGATAGTAAAATGTTTCTCCACCTCCTTTCCAGACAGGGAAGCTGGTTTTGTTTTTTATTTATGCTGGTTTAACAACACTGGCCACCATTATGTTAAATAAACTTACCACGAGCTACCCATTACACCTTTGCTACAAGTCCTCCTGCTCAGTATTTTAAAAGAGCATCGTGGACCCCAGGTTGTCAACTGCCTCTGTGCAAAACAGTCCATCTGAAAACATTTTGTTTCACACTGCCCTTGGAAAGATGAGAAAACCCAGTTCTGGTAAAACAAGCTGAGAAGCAAGTTCCTAGGACTTGATCTCAGCCCTGGCAGGATCATGAGGGAAAGAGATGGTATCTCAGAGAACCATATCCCAAAGCATTTAGGGCTTTCTAGGGCAATGCCAGCTCTTTGAATTCCCAGAAGCCAAAGTACAACTGAAGCAAATTCAAAAAATGTACGTCCCCAAACTAGTCTGTTCCCATGTCGTTATGTCGTTTATCCTGTTCTTTTGGCAGGATAAGGTGGAGACACTTTCATAATTCCAGAGAAGCTAAGTCATTTTCTATAAACCTTGGTTGAAATTATAATTAATTCTGGGATAATGCCTTTTAAACTAGTTTTCATCCAAGAAGAAATAAAACTGCTGGCTGGTTACTGTCAAGAGATGTCACCCAGAGAAAAGCTGCTGGGGCAGCCAGTGAATGCATGTGGGAGTAAGACTGATAAAATATGAGTGTATCAGAGACAAGGATTTCAGCAAGGACACTGGTGCAGTCCTGCTATTGCACATGTGCTTCTCCTTTATACCCACAGAGAGCAATCCTTCACTCTTAGCCATCAGCTGGAGTGGTGCCTGCCCATGTAATAAGATCCTAAGGTTGTTATAACATAAACCAAATTCCAGAGAGATAGAAAAAAATCAATTAATATGTTTTAACTTTTTTGTTTTTCAGTGCTGGTCTATGACAGTTACAGAAGAGGCAGAAAAGAAATCTCTCTGAAATTTGTACTTCTGTGAACTGTCATACATACTATAACAAGTGCCAATGGAGTCAACTGCAGGAAACCTTTATTATTTTCTTAGAAACTCTTCAAAATGTAAACATCCTGTTGATACAAATCTCAGATTCTTTTGATGTTTACTTAGCAGCTGCCATCATTGTGCAGTGTCAGAGTACACATACCATATTACAGGGTATGAGGCTGACAGAGCCCTATTTGGACTTGTGTTTCATTTTACAAAAGCTAAGGCTGAAAATACTTCTGAGCCATTTAATGGTAAACCATCATCTAAGAGTACTGCTGCTATTTTAAAGCTATTTGAAGTTTAGAAATTGCATAACTATTTCAAATGCAGCATTGAAATGGCTGGCAAAGACAGCCTACATCCCCTTCACTGTGCCCTCAACTGCAGATCCTGAAGGAGGACATGTTTCAGTCACTCACAGCAAGCAGGATATTGCATCAGGAATCATAAAGTCTTTGTCATGTCCAGTGGTAGCTGCCATTTCCTTTCTGAGTCAGGAATACCTGGAAGTCTCACCATTCAATATTGCAAAAGAATAAAAGATAATCCTCTCACCCTCATGGCAGAAAAATTTTTAAAAAATGCAAATATTGGAAAGTTTAAGCCCACAGCAAAACCAGAAAATGTCTTATTTATTGTTTTGTAAATCTGTTTATTTTTAAGGTAGTGTAATTATTTGGGGGGCCTGACTCATTATTTCTGAATGCTTAGATTGGCAGCAGCTTTCCATTGCTGGTGCAATGGTTGTGCTGACTCAGGATGTCTTTACAGCCATCCACCATCCACAGGAAAATATGCACTTTACAGATCCATGCAGGCCATACAGTGCATGCCAGTGTTCCCCACATTAATGGAGATCCCATGTGCCTCTGGTTACACATGTTTTGTTAATTATTCCTGCCTGCCTGCTGCAATAGCAAAGCTCCTAATGTTAAAATTAAGATGGGAAGATGGATTCTGGAAACTTTTCTTTAAATATATCTAAATTTATGCTGTTAAAATGTATTAGGAAAGAGGATGACATTTTTAAAGTCTGTATATTTCATGTCTGTGTGTGACACAGGCAGAGAGCAGAAACATTTTGTCATTCAAAAAGAGATCCTCAATTTCACAAATGGCAGTCAAGTAGCTGTCAGGTTTCCTAGGCCCTGTACAACATCTGATCACTGAAAATTTACAGCTTGATTGCAGTCTTGCTCTTTCTTATAATCCAGTAATAAGGAAGCATTTTGAAAACAATTCTGCAGTTAAAAAACACTTCTGTGTTTTGGATGTGCAGGCATTGGCACATGGACAAAATGCACACACAAATACCTGCAGGCAAATAAGCATGCAAAATAACTGCAGCATCAAATCAAGCTCCCCAAATCTTCTGTTAAAAAACTGGTTTTAGTTGATTATAACAGACCCAAACCTTACTTAGTTGCATATGACACAAGTATCTGTCCTACCTTGACTGGTTTTATTTCAATCCAAAGGATTCTATAATGTCTGCAAATAAAGCTCAGGGAAAATGCATTGTTTTCTCATGGTAGCAATTCCTAGCTTGGAGAAGGAAGCCTCTCATTCCAGTGTAGAGGAGACATGTGCTGAGCTAGTAAAGAGGGAACTAGTGAAGGAGCAGTAAACAGAAAGGAGGAGGAGGCAGGAAGAACCAAAGGCTCTGTTTGTTTGGCCAAAAAAGGGTTCTGGTGCTATATGAGGTGGTGGATTGGAGCTACCCAAGCAAGGCCATCTTTCCTGAACATGTGATGGAAATTGGGATGCCTGGTACACATGTGAACACCACAATACAGTGACCTGTACATAGATGTTTTTATGCTGAACCAAACCCAGCCCTGCTGACAGGCAAAACTGATACTCTGCAAGATGCTTGAGGAACAGTGCTGTGAGTAGAGGCTCTAGAAAAAGCAACTAGGGTTGGATTTGGGACTCAAAACAAGATGGAGGACCCAAAATTGGACTTTGCAGGGCAAGAACGTGGGACTAGAACAAGAAGCAGAAGTGGTAGGAATTGGGAATAATGATATATGGAGAATAGAACTGAAATAAAGAACCAAAGGGGGTGTAGGGCAGTCTTGAGACCAGAAAGGGACAAGAAGTCATAAAAGAAGTCATACCTGTAAAGAGTGGACAAATGATTGGACAAGAAGACCAGTAGTTGGTGAAAGTTCTGCCCTTTTCTTCCTGGAATAGAACCTAAATTTCCAAAATCTTACTGTTCCTGTTCTCAGCAGATGTCATTTACTATGTTTACCTTAAGAACAGAAGCAGAACAGTAGAAGGGAATTTGTAGAGATGGATAGTAAGTGATGAGGACCTGATGTTCCCAATGGGGGTACCTGAGAGAGTTACTACTTTTGCCAACCATTGTCCATTGTCTGGTCCCATGGACTAAAAGTCCATTGGTGACTGGAGCTTTTTAAGTGTGAACCTGAAGAGCAACTTTGCTTTAGTTTCAGTTGGAAGGTCTCCATGTGGTCCCAAGTGTGGTAACCAAAGTATGGTAAATATGGACAAACTGGCCATTTGCTTCAAACACACACATAAATTTTCAAACTAAATCATTAATTTCTGTGTTGGATGCTTCCAGTGTGACACCAGCAGGAAGGTGTCTCATGTTCCTCCAGCCAGAAGCTGACAGTGCTGCTTCTTTCAATTACACCATGACCTTAAGGAACAGAGGCCTAAAGCAGCAAATCTAGAGGTGTTGACACCGTTGGCTGTACTTGTAGGTGCTTCATGTGAAATACCTGGGGTTTGGTTTACCTCCTCAAAACCCAGCAGACTGTACAACAAGTTCTGCTAAAACCAGTTGCATTACCCAACATTTCACAGTTGGGGAGCACTGACCTCAATTGAGACACCTTTTGTATAAGTATTCAGCACTGATCTTTCAGTAAAACATCCCTTTTCCTTTTTCTTCTTTCATTACCCCAAAGAGCTGTGTAATGAAGGAGACAGCAGGATGCAGAACCCCTACCTCATCTGTGGCAGAAGGGGCAAAATGCCTATGGAAATACGAGTGAATAAGTTCATGGTAAAGGCATGTAAACTTTAAAGAGAAAGAGCTCTTGGTAAAGTCATCAATATTTTTCATAGATAGCCACAGTTTTTTCTCATTTTTCTGAATATCTCACTTAAGACCTTGAAATGTATATTACAGACAGATAAACAGTGTTTCAGAACATCTGCAAGTGCAGTCCAGGAGTGCTGTCCTTTGAGTATAGACAATACTGTGTAATGCTGCACACACACACTGGAAAACCAGCTCGAGGTGTTTCACTCTACACTACATGCTTTCAAATTAATAAATGTAGTTTGACATTAATTTCTGTGCTCCCCACCTGCAAAATGGAGATAAAAATTGCCACTAAGGTGTTGCAAAACTAAATTAATAAATGTGAGCATGTGAATCCTGTAGTAGTGCATGCCAGAGGAATGCAGAGCATAAAGAAAATAAATCCTGTCTGTAAACCATGAAATAGGTAGTAAGTAAATCCTTAGACTGCACACAGAATTTAAAATGAAAAATACTCTCAAATAGCAGCTCATCATCTGAATGCCATCCTGTCAGTGGATTGAGTCAAGGATCCTTTGGATCATGCACTGAAAGATTAACCTGTAATGCAAATATACCGGGGCAAGCTAAGAATGCACATAAGTCTTATATTTAGGCATTTTCAAATCTGTGAGTTCTCCAGTTTACAACCCTACCTGGAGAACAGATCATTTCAAGTCCATGCAGACTAAGCCAAGAATTTTATCCACCTTTGTAAGTGTAAATGGCTTTTCATCTTTTTCTAAATGATCATGTGATGAGTCTCTGTGACTTGCCTTTCCAAAAATCTGACCATTTCAAGGACTACTCCATTAAACTGGAGCTGCTCCATTGCCTCTTTTTCCCCCTCAGTTTCATAATCTTTATTTCTATATCTGTTGGTAATGGAGCCTAGGGTTAAACATAATTTTGTTAGATGTTTTGCTTCCAAAAGCCTGAATGCATCTGGACATTTTACATTGGCTTTTCTGAAGAACTTTTGCTAGTGTGACATCTTGTGATTGATGAATTGAAGGCAAGATCAAAAGAAATTTTCTGCTAGAGCAAACAACACACCTTGTTTTCAGCAAGTAGTGAGTGACAAAGGAAACCAATAATGCTTGTTAACATGGGATGGTTTATGTTCTATGTTTTGCACATAAGTATAACTAGCATTGGTGTCTGTGCAACTAAGATACTATATTTTGGATACAGCCATTAGTCAGTAATGTACAAGATTTGGGCAAACTGCAGCAAGAGAAAAGTGAGTTAGACAAAACCTTGTAGTAGTTTGTGAAATGCAGTCTGGGCTTCTAGCCCACCTCTACCCCAGTGGGTCCATTTATTTCTATTCCACATGGCTACAAAAATGATGGAATTGAAGATATTTGTGATGAAAGGAAAACTTCTTGTCCCCTAATTTATGTTAGCATTGCTCAATTATTCACTGAAGTACAGAAATGAAATATGAAACAAATGTGAATAATGGAATTGGGCCAAGCTGCGTGTGTGATGTGTTGAGCAATCAGCATCCTTCTGGTACCTGCATTCAAATATTTTAGTATGAAGAGTGCTCCTCATTAATCTTGTTCTTGTACAGTCTGAAATACATGGGTTTTTACTCTCTCCCAGAAAACTACTTTCCCCTCATATACTTTATAAGTTGAAAACCATAGCTATAGCATGCAAAGTCGAGATGAAAAAGGGGAGAAATGATGACTTGGGGAAAGGTGACATTCACTGTTTCTAACAGGGAGAGAAGACACTTCCCTGAATATGGTATTTTCCTGGAATTTACGGCTTTCATGTTTAGGTGGGCTCTAGGGCAGGTAGCACCTGTTTCATGTATGTCATCAGCCAAGGTTATTTGGGCAAGATCAAAACAAAATGGACTTTTGCAAAATTTTAGTTCCATGTTACAACCCAGAAGAAAGTTGTTCATTGGCCTGCACTCCACACAGGCAGCACTTCACAAGGATAAGATAGAGAGTTGGGACAGTTCAACCTGGAGAAAGGAAGGCTCCTGGGAGACCTTAGAGCACCTAAAGAGGGCCCGTAAGAAAAAATGGGACAAAATTTTTAGCCAGGCATCTTGTAATGGACATGGGGCAGTAGTTCTAAACTGAAAGAGGATCAATTCAGACTAGCTATAAGGAGGAAGTGTTCTTACAGTGAGGGTGGTGAGACACTGGCACAGGTTGCCCAGAGAGGTGGTGGATGCCCCATCCCTGAAAACATTTCAGGTCAGGTTGGGTCAGGGTTTGAGCAACCTGGTGTAGATGAAGATGTGTCTGGTCATGGGTTTTTTTTAAATAGCTGGAAAGCTAACACAAAAAACTGCTAACAGCTATGGAAAACACAGCAGCTGGGTGCTTGGGGGTGGACTCCATAGACAACTTGGATGTTTTGGATGTTTTGAGCTATAATAAGAAATTTACCAAGGCAGCCAGGCTTTCATCAACAGATTTCTGTTTTCAGAGTTAAGCCTGTATTGTGTTCCACACTTTTGCAGATGAGGAAACTGAGTTGCAGAGCATTTAGTTGTCTTCATCATACCTGCAGACCTGGAAACAACCAAGAAATACCAATCTGCTGTTCCTCACAGTGTATCTCAGGATTTGATGCATTACTTATTTCCAAACAATTGTATTGGTTGTTCCATCAGTAACTTTCCACACTGACTATTTGATATTCTCTTCTTTCTAGCTGATTTTTTACTATGGGACTGGAGACAGCTGGTGTCCACAGCACTACTACGATGAGATCAAACTGGATTTTCCCGACGGGGACATTCGGCTCTGTGAGAAGGGGCTGCGCCACGCCTTCGTGCTCGATGCCAGCAAGGAGATGGCTGCCATGATCACAGACTGGCTACAGGATGATCTGACCAAGTTATAAACGCTAATTCAGTGAGCAACAAGAAAATGATGTAATTATTTTGCGAATGTGTAAATTTTTTTTTTTTTTTTTTTTTTTTGTGAGAGTCTGTCTTATTTTTTTTTCTGTTTACTATAGATTATGGCTTGTTTTCTATTGAGATGTTTTAGAGAAAGTCAAAGAGAGACTGGCTGGTCCGAAGTATAGTTTTATTGACTAAGTGCTTATGTAGTTTCATCCTGAGTCTTCAGGACTCTGGAAGACTTGGCAAAGGGTGGAATATTTATTGTCTGCTGATGCTCTAGACAATGCTGATACATCTGCATCTGAGCTACTACCACCCCAGTCTCTGCTGGAGAGGTGTGGGGGTGTGGGTCCTGGCAATGGATCCTGGTACACTGTGAAAGGCCTGGCCCTCTCCTCGTGTCTCACCCATCCCTGTAAGCCAGGTGCATGGCAGCCAGAACAGCCCAAGGCCCTGGACAACCCTGACATTGTCTCCTCAGAGGGTCAGAGGGCCTTGGTCATCAGGCTGAGCTTGGGATACGGTCAGGGAAGATGTGTAGATCAGGTATGCAGTTTCTCCAAGTCTCACCATGATTTTGGGGCACTGCCAGGACTCCACAGGGTATTAGAAATGCTGTAAGGTATCTCTGGCTGCTCAGCAAGGGAATACATAAGGATCTCTTGCCTGGAACATGGCCAAGTGTTTCATTTTTGAATTGACTGTAGAGAAGGGAAAGTAAACTGGTCAAAAATGCCAGTATTTAAAAGTTGAAATGGATTGCAGAATCCGTGTATAACAACTTCTAGGTGGCCTGGCTCTCCTAATGAAGTCCATGAGAATAGTGCTTGCTCAGCAACTTAAAGAATTAAACCACTTCTGATGCATATCTAAATTTCAGTTCTTTGCTCTGAGGACTGAAGTATGAAATTTTCTGCCAAGCCACAAATGAGGTAAGTTCATCATCAGAAAACATCTGTTACTGTGCCACGGCTGCACCCATGACATGGCATGAACGTTCCTGTTGAGAACCAGACCCCTGCATGGTGCTGACAAGTTCCCTGTTCCTCACATTTGGTGAACCCTTTCCTTTACAAATGGAAAAAAAAATAGAAAAAAAAGCATCCTACCAGTTGTGATAACAAAAGAAGTTACAGGGAATAGCTAGAAATGAAAATATTGCAAGTAAGGGGAACAGAGCCAAGTGTAATCAGGAAAAGCTTTCTAACCATGAACCTGTGAAATAGTCTCCCTGTGGAATTCATAAAGACATTTATAAATAAGCAAAGCACTACAGTGTATAGTCAGGGGAGGTCCTGCCCTTGCAAACAGATGAATTTAGATGATGCATTAAGTATCTAACTTACATGATTTATTACCAGTTTTGATACGTGTGAGAATGGTATTGGAGAATGTTCTCTGTGATGCAGAAAGATCAATTAATTGCTTAGTTTTCTTACATGATTATACACACCCCTTCCACTGCTCTCTAAACCCCGCTTGAACCTTTCACTAGTATTTAGAACAACTTGTAATAGAGTTCAGTTCCTTGGATATTTTTGACTAGTTTTCACCCTGCAGACTGACACTGGATTTAAGTGACCTTCTCTGTAATAGAAACTGGTTTAGCTTTTGAGACTAACCAGTGGATTTTCCAATTACACTGCCATGTAATGAATTGGTACTGATGAGTGGAGCAGGAATGTTTGGAACACAGTTTCAGCAGCATGGGGAGGAACCAGACACGTTCAAAGGGAGGGCATTATGCCCATGCAACTGATTTCTGCTCATTGGAGAGTCATGGAACTTTCCATCTTTCTACAGGTCCATATTCAGTCGTGATCAAAACAATGCTTGTGCTCACTGTAGAAATCTGTAGCTGTATGTGTCTGTGTGATAGCCCCCAGGTGTTGGCATCATCCCAGCTGGATGGCCTTGTGGCACATTCTCCCTCTCTGTTGGCTGAGGTGCTCCCTGGGGCAGAGCTGGGGAGGACGTGCACATACCTGGAGATATATTAATGTACACATATATCTACATGTGCACCTGTTTGTATGTCAGCAGCATAAAAACTACAGTTCACCTGGTTGTTTCGGTTTGCACATTGATCTGGTTGAACAAAACATTTGTTCTTCGAAGTATGTGGAGTCAGGGAATTGACAAAGACTCAGTTTGTGGGAGTTCAGCTGTTTTAGTGGATCTCCTGAGACCAGACGGAATCTTGCATTAACCAAAGATGACAAGCAACTACTACAGCCTGGAAACTGAAGCACCTATGAGAAGCAGTTGTTTACAGTGCATTATGTGTATACTTTGTATGAGGAATAATTTAGCAATACTTGTACTTGACTTGTGTATGCCTTTTATACTAAAGTTCATCCATTATACTAAATCCTTACTGCATTAAGACCTAAACTGAGATTAGGTCTGGTCAGTGATGACCTGATCTACTGCAGAAGAATGCCTTACAATTTTCTTAAAAGAATTTTCTCTAGTATTAACAAAACCATATTGATTCAATTGCTACCTTGCTCCTAGAAGCTGTTACTGTAAGGCTAAGATCTGAAATTTTGCTACTCTGTTCATTGCTGAAACACACGGGCCCAGTTTCCACAGCTCTGTTTCCTAAGAGGAGCAGTTCCCACACAGTGAGAATCCAGCTCCTCAGAAGCCTGTGGTGTTCATTGTCACCCCAGGCAAAGAGTGTCAAAAGTGCTCGTGGTCCAAATGTGCCAATTTACCATGGAAACACAGTGTGGTTTTGCCTATTTTAGACTATTCAAGAATTCTTGGAAAACCTATCACAAATATATTGACTGTAAGCTGTAGCACCTACTCACTGTCATTCACATCTGTGCTTGATTCTCACCACACGAGTAACCCTGCTAGTGCAGTGACTTTGATTCATGTGCAAGTGTTTTGCTAGATTGATACCTTTTAATAAAAGTACACAACTCCAATAACAAAAATAAAGAAATTTATGGTAAAATGTAACTTGATTCTTTGTTTTGGTAACTTGTTTAGTCCTAGTTCAGCTCCTTTATTACTTCATGCACACAAAATCTACAAAAATACTTGCCAAACCCCAAATTTCACATGCGATGCAGACATCTGCCAAGTGCACAGAAAATCCGTGGGTGGTAGGCACCTGACTCGCGTAAGCATTTTTATCCAGAGCCCCTCCAAAATAATCAATCAGTTTCCCCTTGCTGCCTCCAGCTCCATGTTTGCTGCTCTGAATGAGCTATAGAGTGTGTGGATCAGTGAGGTTCGTCCCTTCAGGAAGCTGGATGAGTGCTTGCCCAGTGTTTATGGTGAAGAATTTGGAGTTGGACTCCAAGCTAAACACCAAATTCTTGACTCACGGAGACAGATTGCATACATGAGCCACAGCAGATAATCTCTTCTTTGCAGCTGAGGTCATTTATGTATTTATTTTACAGAAAATGGGTTTATATGTGCATCCACCCCCACCCCCCCCCAATCCCTTTCTTTGGTCTAGCTAATTGCCAGCAAAGACTTTAAACAAGATGTTCAATGTTATCATTTTAAAGTCACTCAAACTATTACTGGGTTTGGATAAACTCACTAGACCCAAGAGACTTGTTTTATACTCTGTGTCACAGATCATGCTCAGACTCCCAACTACAATAAGTTTCTGAGGCTCTTCACTTGCAGGCAAATATTCTCTTTCCTGGCACATTTACAAAATAAGAATCCAGAGAGCATTTGTGAGTGACCAGAAACTATTAAAACAGCATATATTTCTGGAACAGCTGATGGGGGTTGAGCACAAGCAGCAGATCCAGCAGTAACAGCACAAGCAGCTGCCAGGAGCAATGGCTGCTCTCAGTAGCATCAGGCAGAAGTTATGGAACATGCGAACATTCGTGCTCAGATGGGACAGGCAGGGAGGGATTTAATTAAAAACTCTTTCAGAGTGCTTGAGCTGATAGCCAACAGCCTCGGTTCTGCCTATTGCAGGAGTGTGCTTGCAGGAAGAATGGCTGTGCTGCAGAAAGCAGCTTGCAGCAGCTAATAAAATACAGGGTGTTTTTTACAGCATCTGACTGGCTGTACCTGACTGCAGGGTTTGCCAGTCAGACACTCAAAGATCTTTTCCTGTTTGAAGCAATCCACACTGAAGGAGGAAATGGGGGGGTGCCTTCTGCTCTCCCCCTTTGTGAGCATCTTCAACAAAGCCCCCAGAGTCCGAAATACTGTGCTTTGTACATTGAGAGGAATCCATGAGATGGGATAACTTAGAATTAGGAAAAACAGGCTTTTCCAATGCCAAGACTCATCTACTCCTCTTCCTAACAAGCACCCTTAAAATTTGGGAAGTATTTAGCTGTTCCAATCTAACTTGTAGGACACAGGAATACCATTTACAGAACATAAATGTTTTAAGTGCTAACATGCTCTTACTGTGCAGGGGGTACTACAACTCATCAGTGCTTATAGGAAATAACTTGTTTTTTCACCTACAAAATAAACCCACAGGATTTTAAGCATCCAGAGTGATCCAGCCCCAATTCATATCATGTCCTGTTTTACCAGTGCTTTGCATTTTCTTCTGTTGTATTCGTGTGTGACCTTGGACATCTCCTCTGTCCTTGCTGTGCCTTTGATTTCTCTTCAGTTATAAACTGACTAGTTTATGCTGTCTGCAGTGCTGTGGAGCAAAAACCCATGTCCATTGAATACAAACCCCACCACTCCCACTGGTTTTGGTGAAGATGTGGTGCAATGCCTGTGAATAACCATTTGCTCTCACTCTTCAATGTTCTGTAGCTTGTTAGGACAGCACATTTCTGTAAAACTGCTCACAGAGTGGGCCAGGGGGCAAGAGGCAAAATGCCATCCTGCCTCCCTCCCCAGAGAACCTTTACCAAAATGTCCCCTCAGCCAGTGTCACCATAAAATGGGCATGTGAGGATGCAGAACGCTGACCAAAGGGTGGGTCCTGCTTGGTCTGTGGCTCAATGTGCACTGAGAATAGAAATGACCATGCCTCACTCCAGTTCTCCACCTTTCTTCTGGGTCTTGAAAGTTGAGTTTGCTTTGTTATGTCTAAAACACATAACTGATGCCTTGAGGACTTCTTCCATGCCTCCAAATGTGCCTTAATCCACACCTGCATGTTCACAGTACTGTGTGCTTAGGGATGTAGGAGAGAGTCATAATCCTCACTTCCTTCACTCTCTGTCTCTAAGGCACTTGGGTGATGTCCATTTCAGGAGCACCTGTTAAAGCACCTCACTCTGAGTCCAGTCTGTCCTTCAACATTTCCAGGGATGGGGCATCCACAGCTCCTCTGGAGAACCTGTTCCAGTGCCTCGCTACCCTGACAGGAAAGAATTTCCTCCTAATATCCAATCAAGATCTCTCCTCTTTTAGTTTAAAACCATTCCCCCTTGTGCTATCACTGTCTGCCTGTGTAAAACGTTGTTCTCCCTCTTTTTTTGTAAGCCCCCCTTTAAGCACTGAAGTCCACAATGAGGTCTCCATGGAGCCTTCTCTTGTCCAGGCTGATGGAGTCAATGGAGGGAATCCTGTGGGTAGCTACTCACCACAGCAGGTGAGCACTACTCAGAAACACAGGGAAGAAAAAGGATGTACATTTTGATGGTAAATCCATTACAAACACTCACTGTTGTGTGACTTTATTTATTGGCAAATACCTGTGGCTGCCCTGGAAGGCAGTTTAAAATGAATGGGTATTTCATTTTTGGTTTGACACCTTAGGTAGCACAGGGAATAAAGGTGGTTTACAAAGGCTGCTCCTGAAATCTGGTTTTAGGACACAAGCACAAGTCATCAAAAGAAAATCTTGCAGAGGTCTATTTATCAATAAAATATTTAATAAACTTATCTGTACAAAATATTAAAAAGATTATTGAAGAGTATACAAGAATATTTATTTAACAAATATATACTGCTATATAATATATTCAAGAAAATATAGATTGCTGTTTATAGTTCATTTACAATTCCATATGTACAATCTATTTAAACTTTAGACACATACAAACAATGCATTTACACCATCACGTACAGAGCTATCTTCTTTAGAGATATTTCACACACCCAGACCTGAAAAAGCTGAACAAATACATGGATAGTTCAGAGGCACACACAGGGATACAAGTATTGCTTCAAAAATCATAGCTACTAGAAATACAGCTATTGGAAACTTTTTCATTTTTTGATATTTTCCTTTCTAATCAAAGAAAAGAACATATAAATAAAACCACGACTGACCAGCAGAGAGGCTCATTTTGTCAAAGGAATTCCACAGAGTATTGACTTGACTCCAGAAACAGAGCACACAGTGATGGGAAGCAAAGGGACCAAGCACACTGGATCAACATTGCTCCCTGCTTCATCTGAGACAGGGAGCACCAGGAGCAGAGCAGGTCTGTGCTGCACAGACAAGTGTCCAGTTCCTTTGAGCAGCATCTCCACCAGCTTTTCCAGTGGGAGCTGCAGAGCAAGACAGAGCTGGTGACTCCAAGTGGGCACAGCCTCTGACCACTCCTGTGAGAGCTCCATTTGCAAAGGCACTGCACAAACGGGGCTTCAGCTGAAGCGTTTGGAGCTCTGGACCCCCAGCACCTCAGGAACTCAGACCTTTCTCTGAAAGGTTAACCACTCACAGCAGGTGGGATGAATGGAAGCAGGATGATCACCCCCCTCCCTGGGCAAGGAGAGGATGAGCTGCTACAAAATGCCCATCCCAGCTGATCACTTCCTACACACCCACTTAACTCTGGCACCTTCAAGGACCAAAGCCTGGCCCTTCCCTGTGTGACCACCCCTTTTCCTGGCCTGTGGATGCTGTCTCACACTGCTGCTGCTGGCTGAGCTCCTGTGAGCCCCTTGGTGCTCAGGAGCTCCTGGCACACAGCTCCCTGGGATGACCAGCCTGGGAGCAAAGCAACCCTAAACTTTGCCTCCTCTTTATTCCCTACTGTTCTCCTCCCCTCTCTTCACCAAGGCAGGATGGAGGAAATAAATGTAACACCACAGGGAATGCCACCATCTCCCCAAAAGCTGGGATCAAGGCCAATGCCACAGCTCCCAGGGAGACCAGGCTTGGCCCAGCCTCAGGGTCTCCTTCCTCTGATGATGAAGACCAGGGTGGCACCAGCACAGGTTGACACTGTGACCAAGAGAAGGGGAGGGGAGACCCAAACACTCCCACCTTCCATCAGAAAGGCACTTGAGTGTGTGGCCCCTTGTGAGCAGGTCCCCTCCTCCCACCAGCTTCAACCCTGCCAGACCTGTCCCTTCTCTGCCCCTGTCCAAAGTCACAGATTGCACCATGTCCTCCTGCTGCTGAGTCTCAGCCTTCCCTTCCCCACCCTGCTTCCCCCACCAAACACCACTCAAGTGTCCACACTCCCCGTCCTGAAAACCCAAGCATGAGCACAAGTATCAAAGCAGAAAAATGAACTCACAAAATGTACAGCTGAACTATTAAGTGGTGATAACAGAAAAATGGAGAGCAAAACCTGCTGAAAAACCATTGAAAATGTGTGGAGTTGTGGTTTCATCCATGGAATGGATGGGAATGGACCAGGCTTTGGTTTTAAGGTTTTTCAATACCAGTTCCATGCAAATGCTCTGCTGCCCAAGTTTCCTAGCCTAGTCCATCCACTGAGCAAGAGCAAAACATGGTGATCCATCAGCCTGCAGTGCTCCTTCCCACCACCTATATCAGCTTCTCTCCAACATGGAAAATCCAGGGGTTGTTTGAGTACTGCAGCCAGTAAAAGGGAAAAGCAGACACAGGGCTATTTGTGTCTTGAGGTGCAAAGATGCAAAACATCCTTTAAGATGTAGGGTGGGCTCCTTGGTCAGTGGGTTACACCAGCACGAATTCCAAATTTTTGTCATTTTCTGAAGGCCCAGATCACTGGCTGATAGGACATAAGTGATTTTCAGAGACATCATTGCAGCTCTATGTGCCTCACATTGTTCTAGGAACAAAGAGCTTAGAAGGACTGAATGCAGCTGGTTTTACCTTGGAAGACATAAACCAGCTTATGACAAAATTGAAGGTGTCACACACACACCAGCCTGGTGGAACATCTTGCTCTTTTACCAGCCACTAATTCAAAGATAGGAAAGACAAAAACTCTCTCCTTCACAGAAAGTCACAGGCTCCAACCATCAGCCACATCCCAGCCACAGAACAGGTACTCCCCAACCCCTTTCCTTGTGTTTTCATGGAGGACACACTCCCACAGTGGGGACACTGCTACACTCTGCTCCTGCCACCCTGCATCTCCATTCTGACCCCACATAAAGGGATCCCTGATGCCAAGGGAGCTGCTCTGAGGTCAGTGGGACACACATGACCTGCTGGTAATGGGGACTTAAGTGTGACAACGCTCTCAAAGACCTTGCTTTATCACACACAGGTTTTCCCATCCCCTCAGAGCATGATGTGAAGAGAGAAAACCTCACCCCACAGCTCCAGCTGCAGCCAGGACAGGGACACAGCAAGTGATTTGATGGAACTGCCCAGCCAAGGTCCATGAGACAGCCCTTTGCTCTGATCATCTGTCAGACACAGAGGCACACAGCCCCATTTCAGGGGACAGCCTCTGTGCAATACCCAGGCTCTCGTTGCCATTGCTCCACAGAGGGGTTTTTCTCTCCCTGGCACATGGCCCTGCTGCCCCCGCACAGACAAAAGAGAAGGCACTTGGATTTCAGAATTCACTCCATGATCAGCAGGAAACCATGACATTTCCCACCAGTTTTAGTCCAACACAAGTATGAGCTGGGCTGGGATTTATGATGTATCTGCCACGTTCCCGTGGGTCCTGTGGGTTTTGATGTAACTATAAACACTGCTATTGATATAATCAGGACAAGCAGAAGCTCAAGGCAAGACTCCTGCTAAGGCTGGAGAGCAAAGCCATGGCATCCCCTCAGCACCCAAGCTGCTCTGCTCCATTTGCCCCAATGTTGCCCTTGGGACCCACATTCCCAAGGGATCCTAAGTGATGCCCCAGCCTCTCGTCTCTTCCCTGCCAACAGCAGGGTGTGTGTGTGTGTCTGCTGTTCTGTGAGGACCAGCACAGGTGACTGTCCCTAAATACCACTTTTGTGCACTTGGGGTAAGGGCTTAAAACTGTAAAATGAGCTGTTTGTTTTGCGGGGAGTGTGATGGATCAATCCCAGCAGCACTACCCAGCAAGAGCTGGGCAGCCAAGGACAGGGTTAAATTCCACAGGGTGCAAACACACACAGGAGATTCTGGCACTCAAACTTGAGAAGGCTCAAAGCCTGGGGTTTGCTTTTAGTCAGAACTGGTGCCTTTGCAGCCTTTTCCTCATGGGTATGCCAACCATCAGCCAGCAGGCACAGAGGCTGTGGCTCCCATCTGCCAGTGCTGATCAGAAGTGAGGCCACTGGGATCAAAGCAGCTGTGCCAGGATGAAGCTACACCAAGACCTTTTCTACATGAATCCTTCCCTCTGCCAGAGGGTGCTGATTTCCCTCCCATCATTGGATTTGAAATACGATATAAAATTTAAAAAAAGGGGGGGCTCACATGGTTAGACAAGCCCCCTATTTTAAGAGAATTAATAAGCAATTATTCCTTAAAACCCCAAAATCTGTGATTCTTGAGAAGTATTTCTAGGCCAGAAGCACCGCTGATGACCAGGGTTAAACAGGGCATAAAGTAATTTTGCTTCTGAGTGTTCCTGAAGGCAGTGGCTTGAGCACAATCTCAAAGAACCCTCAGACAAAGCACACATACCAGTCGGTCCCTGTCCCAACTGGGCAGGCTTCCCCAGATCCCAGCCCCAGTGCTTCTAAGTCAAATGAGATCACTCTGCAAGTTTCCCTACTCCTGTGCAATTACATTCCCATGGCAGAGAGGAGGGAGCCAGTTAAGCATGGATACATAGTCCTTTTCAAATGCTTAATATTTCTAGTTTCACTGTAATTATATCCTGCAGATAAAAATGGTGCTCAAGGTCAAACAAATCCTCCAGGAGAACATGCAATGCATGGAAACTGTTTGGGTTTTTTTTAACTGGAAAGGTTGTATAAATACTGCAGATTGAGAACCTATAATTACCCATTAAAATCACTCTGAGACTGCTGAATTAATATCTGTTCATGTTCAACCTCTAGTCTCATATTTATAATGTTTACATTTGCCCAAAAATCAGCTCAGGCAAGAGGCAACTGATCAGAAATACATTTTTTCTGGGCCTTTTCTTTGGAAACAGAGGGTGATGTTCTGCAGAAGAGCAGCTCCGGGGATGGGGGTTGGGCTGGGCTACCACCATCCTGCAGCCAGTGCCCCACCAACCTTTCTCCAAAGGCAGGATTCACTGCTCCATGCCCTCTACAGACACATCCCTGCGTTGCCACAACAGTGCAGGGCTGCAACAACTCAGCTGAGAGAACCCCCCTGGCCTAGGAAAGGCTTTCACAGCCACCTTCCTTTTGGAATCGTGCAATCGTTAAAGCTGGAAAAGATCATGTCCCACCATCAACCCTACATCACCACCATATTCACCATTGAACCCTCTCCTCAACTGCCATATCCACACAGTTTTTGGACACTTCCAGGGATGGTGACTCTACACTTCCCTGGGCAGAGCTTTACAACCCTTTCTGTGACTTTTTTCCCCGAATCTAAATCTAAACTTCTACACATTTACAACATTTACAATGGCTCTGATGGTTGTTGCCCAAGACTAATCCCACTGTTTGGTGAGCAATCTCCAAATCTACCTGGGGATGGAGAGGCAGCCCTTGCAGTCATCATGCAGAGATTCATAAAGGGGGCAGTGGTGGCTTTTGCTCTGGAAACACTCCTGGGAGCAAGCAGCAATGTGACAGCCAAGCCCTGCAGCTGGGGGGAGCAGTGCAGTCACCCACCAAAGCCATCAGCTCCACTCTCCTCCAGCCTTGCCCTGCTCACACACATCCCCCTGGAGCAGCCCCAGGCAGGGAGCTGCCTCCCCTGACTCCATAGAGAAGCAGAAAGGGGATTCAGCTCCATCCTTTGCCCTCCCTTTGTCCTCCAGAGGTTCTTTGCCCAGGAAAGGAACAGGTGGCACTTGGCCCAGGCCCCAGCACCACTGGGCTCCTCTCAGGGGGATGAGCTTTGCTCCCCCCCCCAAACACCCCTGTTCAGGGATGCCCACAGCTGGGAGAGCCAGGTCAGGTTTCCAAATGGGGGAAACCATGGACAGCATCACTGCCAGCAGCAGCCTCTGCACCCTCCCCAGATCTTCCCCTCTTGTTTATCATGGTGATCCAGCCCACAGAACAGCAGCAACTGAGCCACTGGTTTTGTCCCCAGCACCAGCAAAGCCATCATGGATTTCAGGACAAAAGCCCCAGCTGTGGGCACTGCCCCAGAATCAGGGTTGGGGTGAAGCATTGCAAGACCCAGCCTGTCCCCCTACTCTCCATCAGCCACCTCCAGACCTGAGGCAGGTGACATCTGTCAGTTCCCTGCAATTCTGGCTGAAAAGAGCACACAGGAAGTGGGAGTCCCTGGCATTACCACCCCTTGGACACAGTACCACAGCAGCAGGTCTCAGGACACCTTTTTGTTGGAGGCCCACAAGAGCCACCAGCCAGCAGGGGCTGCCAGGAGCTATATATATCTTGCTTGGATTTGAACGGCCCATGAACTTTCACCACAAATATTTGGAGGAAGGGGAGGGGGTAAAAGAAACAAAAACATTTTAAAAAATTGTCTCAGCAGTGAGAAAAACTATCAAACAACCAAAGGCAACTGAAAAATTAGGTACTTCCAAAGCTTGGAAACTTTATAACTGATGTGGAATCTGGCAGCTGGAGCACAGCAGCACCAACCTCCTTCCCCAACCAGCTGTGCTAAAGTCAAAGGGCAGAGGAAATCCACAAACCCTCGTGCTGAGCCCTCCTCACCCACTCAGGAACCTCAGCCTCCCCAAATGCTGACAGGGAGAAAACCCATGGCATGGACCTGATCCTTCCCCCTGACCCCCATCTCTGAGCATCCCCCTGGACACAGGGACATCATTAGCATATGTTTACACTCACGCTGAGCTAGGGAGCTGGGATTTCTTCTCGGATGCATGGATTTAAAGCCAGAGGAGCTCTGCAGGTGTCAAGGAGGTGCATGAGACATGGGCACCACACTCACTCCTCTGAGCTGCCACCTGCCACAGCCTGAGGAGGCAGAGCAGGCTCCATGGGCGAGGATGGAGGGAGCAGGGGGTGTTATCCCAGTGGAGCTGTCACTGGTTTCAGTGGACACATTTACTTCCTACTGATGCACTTGGGGGGAAGGGGCCTTTGAACCCTGCAAGGGCTTTTCTGATTTTTGAGATCATTTGGATCTCAGTAGAGCTCTTTGAGGAAACTCCCTCTCTGCCCTGGCCAGGCTCAGCCATTCCAGCAGAACATCCCTGCCATGGAGGACAACTGGATTTTTGTAGGAAAAATCCCATGTTTTCCAGCAGGGATTTATCTCCTCCAAAAGCAAACTACCATGGCTAATAAGCACTGATGCTTACACACCAACACCCTTCTCACAAGGGAAAAAACAAACCATCAAACACAGAATCTGTGCAAATCCATCCCTGGTCTAAGCCAGCTCACCTAGGAAGCCAAAATTTGGTACCAAAAGCCATTGAGGTGCACCAGAAATGCTTCCCAGCATCCAGAGCACACCCTGGCATGGATGAAGAGCTTCTCTGGTTTAAAGGTGTAATTTATATTCAGCTCCTGAGTTACTAAAACCCTGCAGCCCTTTCAGCACACGTCAAAGCACCTCACTTCATATAGCAGTCCCTGAGGGGAGCACTCAGCCCTCTGCATGGGAAAGGTCTGTTCCTGGAGGATCCAGCTCCCTTAATGGAGCAGGGAGCAGCCAGCACTCCAGGGAGTGACACAGTTCCCTGGGAAATCGATGCCAAAGGAAGATAGGGTGGAGCTTAGTGTTTTTATAGAGATCATTTGGAAGGAGAAGAACCCAAGTGAAATGGCTCTTCCCTGGGGAACTTGGGAACCTTTGTTTCTCTCCAGACATGCTCAGGATGGCTGTGTGACTTGTGGGCCTGGTGCTGGGTTCCCAGTATGCCTTGGAAACAGAGTTTTGTGCAGGAAAGGGAGGGGATTCACCAACCAGCACCTCCTGCAGGACACAGACCACGGGCCAGCACTTCCGACTTCGTGGAGTGGAGGCATCTCCAGCTAAGGCCTCCCAGGGCCACTCCCATCTTTTTAAGAGCACAAGCTCTGCTTCAGACCTGACTCTTTTAGCCTCTGGTTCTCCTCCTTTCCTGTCTCTGCCAGCAGACTCACAAACTTCTCCCTATTGCAAACAGGCCAGGACCAAGTGATTACAACCCACACCAGCCACAGATTCTCCACTCCCTGCCTTCCCCCAGGGATCCCTTATTTTTCCACCAGGAAACCCAGGGCAGCAATTTGAATACTGCCAGAAAAACTCCTTTAACTCAAAGAAAAGAGCATTCCTACCTCACTTCCATCCCACTGCCACAGCCAGAGAGCCAGAGGGTGATGCTGACCCAATGTCCCTGCCACAGACACCACTCCACCTCCCCCCCACCCCAGGTCATCATTCCAACCAAGACAATTTTGGCTAGACATTTTCCAAAACCTTTGGGAGAGAAGTTGTCAGCTCCACTTAGACAAACCAAGTGTATCAGGCAGAGCTCAGAGGCCGAGGAGGCATTCCCTTGGGGCTCTGCCAGGCTGTGTGTGTCCCCCTTTCCAGGGGGGGAAGGGGCAAGGCACAGAGATGGTGGCAGCCCCACGGTCTCAGAGGGGCATCCCCCATCCCTCTTGGGCTCATGGCCAGGGTGGCCCAGGGAAGACAGGGGATCCCTGCTCTGAGCTTGGCTTTTGGAAAGGCACACACCAAAATGTATATATATATATTTATATATATATATATATTTATATAAAATGGACAGGGTTGCTGGGCAAGGCCAGGAGGGATAGGGAGAGCTGCAGAAATTGTTACCTGCAGCCACAGGTCTCCACGACCATGTCCTCATACTGTTTGTAAACCACATTGTTCCCAGAGTCTATATAGAGGATGCTGATGGGGCTGAGCTTGGAGGGCACGCAGCAGCTCGGGGGCGTGGACTCCGGGTCCATGGAGTTCATCAGGGTCTGGATGATGGCATGGTTGGTGGGCTCCAGGTGGGAGCGCAGGGGGAAGTCGCAGACCCCCTCGCAGTGATAAGCCTCGTAATCCAGGGGGGCGATTATCCAGTCATCCCAGCCCAGCTCCTTGAAGTTCACATGCAGGGGCTTCCTGCTGCAGCGAGTCTTCGCCTTCTTCCCGTGGCCTCTGCCCCCAGACCGGGCGGCAATGGTGGTCCTCCTCTTCCTCCGCTTGGGGTATGCCTCCTGGCCGGGATCGGGGGGCTCCAGGAAGGGGGGGCTGCCCAGGGCCTTGATCTTATCCCGGATCTCCTTGAAGAGGTTCTCCTTCCTCTGTGTGCGGGAGAAGGCCACGAGCAGGGCTCGCTCGTGGGGCTGCGGGCGGGGTTTGCCGAAGCCCAGCTGCCGGGGCGGCAGGAGCTGCCGCGACTGATCCGAGACGATCCTCAGCAGGAAGCACAGCGGCTCTCCCGAGAGCGACCTCTCCCCCTGATCTCGCAAGGCCTCCCGGACATCAAACACCTCCCATCTGGAGGAGCCCGTGTCCAAAATGTCTGCAGCCCTGGAGTCCAGCAGCCGGGGCTCCTCGCCGTCCCGGCTTGGGCAGGTGGCGAGGAGGAGGTGGTGGAAGGTTCCTTCGGGGGACAGGGCCAAGCTCCGGTTTTCAGGGAGGGAGCGCAGGATCCGCAGTTCTGCTCCCGTTACCTCCTCTGCCTCAGGCAGGCTGGAGATGTCAAAGAGGTACCGCTGCTCCAAGGCGGATGGGGAAGCATCTGGAAGAGATAACACAGAAGAAAAAAAAAAAAAGGGGGGGGGGAATTTTTAAATATTAGCGAGCAAAAGCCAATCTCTGACTAGGGAGGTGCAAGGGACGCAGAAGTAATGGGGGAGATTCGCTGTGCAGCAGGGCTCCCTGAGCATCCCAGCGGGATACAGTCTGTGTGTCCTGCATCCAGGAGCGTCAGTGTGGCTGGTGACACCAAAAACAAACGGGGAGGAGAAGGTACAGAGGGAGAGAGGAATCAATTCAAACACGTGGCTTCTCATCAGCACTCTTCTCCACACCTTGGGAAGGCTTTTCTGCCTCCTCCCACGTGTTCCAGTGACCCCAGACGCAGCACTATTCTGTTTTGGCACAGAAGCTACACCTGAACCTGTGCAGCACGTTACCATCCCCAGTCAGCAGGTTCTCACCGATTTCTTCTGCCCCAAGTGTCACACGCATACACACGCTGCTAAAAATTCCACTTCCCTCTCGCAGATAGGCACAGGCACACAGGTCTGATAGAGGCACTATTTTTCAGTGGATCCAAAAACCTGACACGGACTTGTGCAGTTTCTGAATAAATATAGTCAATGTGAATAAAAAAAAATTAAAAAAAAAAAAAAAAAAAGACACACCAAAGGAGGTGGAGCTGGGAAGAAAAGATGAATTGAGTTCTGGGAGGGTTGGTTTTTGTTTTCTCCCTCGTTAACGAGAAACCTGACCTGGGCATGCTGCAAACATCTCTACTGTGCCCGGAGCGACCCGACCCGCTGCCGGCAGAGCCCTGCCTGACACCCCCGCCCCGCACCCGCCCCCCGCCCGCCGGCAGCGCCGCTGGGTGCAGCCTGCACCGCCCGGCGCGGGGGAAACTTCTTCTCCCTGTCATTTGCTGCTGCTGCTACTATTATCATTAATAGCAGTATTATTATTCATTATAGTTATTAAAATTACTATTTGAAAAGGAGATATAAAAGTCCTAGGAGAAGCAGATAAGAGCAGATAAGGAGATCCCTTTGAAGAGTTCATCTGGTTTCGTTTTGCGCTGAAACTTCCCAGGACCTGGGCGCAGTTTTCGCCCGGCTCTCACAAGCCGAGCGCTGCCCACTCTCCCACCGGAGCATCCTCCTCCCGGTCCCGCCTCGCTCCCCCGACTTTTCTCCATCAGCTTCCAGTAATCCTCCTCCCGCAAAGGCTGCCGGCAGGATACGGCCCCTTCTGGATGTGGGAATGGGGTTGGGGGGCCTCTCCCACCACGAGGCAGTCGGCGTCAGGCACGGGTGGCGGCTGGCGCTGCTTTTCAGTTTGCGTTTTCATTTTATTCGATCGGGAATGTATTATTTTTTTCCCCCAGCCGATCAAACTTTGCCGGCAGGGTGCGAAGTACATATATACATATATTTGTTAAAAGTATATCGTAGGTGCGTATATGCATTGTATTATTATTATTATTATTATTATTATTATTATTATTATTATTATTATTATTATATTCGCGGGCATGAAGAGGGCGAAGAGGGAGAAGGGGACCGCGATGCCGAGCTCAGCCGGCGGCGTTAACGGGAGACGCTCCGGAGCGCCGCGGCCGCCCCGAGCCAAGCACCCTCCGGGGCACCGTGGCCGCGCTCCCTGCCTGGCTCGGCCCGGCCTGTCGCGGTGCCCCGCGGAGCTTTTCGGGCTGCAAAAGCTCTGGCAGGACGGGGGATGCACGAGGAGAAGCTGCTCTCAAACTGCGCCGCACAGCCCGGCCCCGGATCAGGTGGCGGGAGGTGCCGAGAGCCGCCCGCAGCGCCGCTCACCCCGCCCGGGCTGGCTGCACCTCGCACCCCGTCCCGAACCGCATGCCCAGCACCGAGCGCCATCCTTGATACCGACTGCGTGCGCCACCCCACCGCCACCCCAGACCCCCGCTCAGCGCCACGCTCATCTCCGTCGGCAAAGCCCTCCACCGGTGCCAGGCACAAACCTTGTGCTGTCCCCACGCCACCGTCCCATGCTCACACACAACCCCACTGCCAGCGCCGTCCTTGCCCCTACTCCCATGATCAGGTTCGCGCACGGCTTCATTCCCGTTAAACAACCGGGACGCGCAACCCCTACCCCGCGAAGCTCCATCCCCCGCAACCACCCCGTGCGGATACCAAGGCACAATCCTATCTCAGGAAGAGCCCCGTGCTCGGACCGACATGCGAGCATCCTCTCCGTGTGCCATCACGCCCCAAACTCACGCTCAGAGTGATGCACAACCCCGTGTGTCCATCCCCACGTCCACACAGGAGCCCGATCCCCAAGCCCACGCACAACACCGTCTCCATCCCCAAGCCCCATCCTCATCTCCAAGCCCCTTCCTAAGCCCAAGCATGGACTTCTCTCCCGGCCGACGGCGGGGTCCCGGCGGGGCGGTCGCTCCCGGCGCGGGGGCCGCGCGTCCCGCACTCACCGCTGCGCGCCCGCTCCGCGAAGCCCGTCACGGTGTCGGCGCGGCGGCCGGGGGCGCGGCGGGCGGCCAGGCGCTGGTACAGGGCCACCATGTAATGATGCGGCACCACCGTGCCGTTGCGGAGAGCCCCGTCCCTCCGCGGCGGGGAGGAGAAGAGGGAGGCGGCGGCGGCGGAGGAGGAGGAGGAGGCGGAGGAAGGCGCGGCTGCCGAGGGTCGCTGGGGAGCGGCGGCTGCCGGGCCGCGCACGGCGGCGGCCTCCAGCCCGCGGCGGAGGCGGCAGGCGCCCAGCAGGCAGAGGCC